>JANCMC010033613.1:732359-875983 GCA_024363005.1 Charaxes varanes
GGAGGCACTCAGTGCTCACAAAGGAAATTTCGAAAATATTAAAAACTGCTATAAATACTTAGTGAAAAACAAAATAATTTTTAAATTAAATGTTCGCGTAGGACCCAGTCCTCTCGGTTGAAGT
Organism: Charaxes varanes; assembly: GCA_024363005.1. NCBI lineage: Eukaryota > Metazoa > Arthropoda > Insecta > Lepidoptera > Nymphalidae > Charaxes > Charaxes varanes. The sequence goes on from JANCMC010033613.1 coordinate 732,484, forward strand.
TACACTAGTTTTTAAACTGTATTTACACAATTATCATCAGCTCAAAAAAAGGCGTGAGCATTGATTTACCTAAGCTATATTATGAAAGTAATAATTCTATGATATTCCCTAAAGCAAGATTACCTTTGCGGTAATAAGTGTCTGCAATTAAGTATAAGAAAAACATTTATATATATTAAATTATAATTTTTTAGTTACCACGTAAACATCTTGAGTGAGAGTTATATTTATCCTAGGATGAGTTAGAATAATTACTCTGACCTTAAGGCCATTTTTGAAAACGTAACGGCATGCGCGTATAAATATAGAACACTTATAATTACAGACGGCAATACAATGAACTCTATTAGCAAGGGCGTCACGGAGGGAGAGGGGGTGCAGCTGTGCTTCTAAAAATTTAGAAAATGTAGCCGAATTCAAAGAAATCGATGTTCTTAGTCTACTTATACAACTCGTTCGACCGATAAATCAAATCTCGTAGGTACAAACTCGAATTAATATACTTTCTTTTTTTTTTATTATCTTTATTGCACAACTAAAATAAAAATGTTGCACAAAAGGTGAGCTTCATGCTAAAAGCATTTTCTGCCAGCCTACCTTAGACGTCCAAGAAAAAAGTCAAATAAAAAAGTGCAATTGTGCAAGTGAGTGAGGGTATGTATATAGAAGAAAAAATAATAATAAACAGCCTATCAGTACTAAATACGTAATTATATAAATATATACTTGTTTTATTCCCAGCATTTCCTTGGTCTAAGCTGTAGGTATTTCAAATTCACACTTCTCCATCCTATATTTTTGACGGTCCCCCTGATTCCATGGTCATCGGCTGGCGACGCTCTCGTCTGTAAGTATCAATACTTTTATATGATGAAGAAGCTACTATTAACGCTAAGGGAGTACTTTTGAAATAAAATTTGGCTGAGAACGGTTTTATATATATTAGAGTTAGGACACCATTTTTCGGGTTTTGTTACTTGTATATATTTTTAGTTACCATTACTTTGTAAAACCAGTTATATTGTAATCTATCTCGCGAGATTGTCTACTGTCGAAGGATTATGGACTCAATATAATACAGCTTACAATTTAACGAATTATTTTCAGCTATACTATATCCCACGGATAGGTTAAGCGTCACAGATACTTTTTTATCTAGTTTTTCATTTACATCCAGAAGAATCTTCTGGAGAACGAATCGAAGCAAAAATAAAATAACGTATAACTAACATAAGTAAAGAGAAAAATCCTTAGACCCCTAAAAATTATCGTCTTTACTTTTGTTACATATATAATTTAGCAGTTCACTTCGATAGTTTATATTCTACCGAAAAATAATACATTAAATTGTAAGCAGCATTCAGTTAAAAATCTTTCGCCAATTTACAATCTCGCGAGATAGAATACAATCTAACGGTTTTTACAATTTAACGGTAACATATAGATCCCAATCGGCATGTGGTGGTACAAGTTATCTATGGCAACAGACAGGCGTCCTATCCGTTACCATGACAACACATCTACCTTCTGCCATGCAACGACACACTATCACCACGTTACAATTTAATTATTTTACCTATCTGACTCTTTAAGAAGTTCTTGACGTGTTGAACGTACGTTGAAATATAAAAATGTATCGACAATGAATAAAACTTGAAAAGGATTTTTTAAAAGTTTAACCTCAGTGTTGTGTGTTCGTTTTTTACAAGATAATCAAATTGATGGTATTAAAGGGGTAAGTGTTTATATGAAACAGAAGCTGTTTCCCGTTACTTCGTCCGCGTAATGTTAAAAGTGCCCTTCTTCATCTTCTTTCTTATTGTTCCCTCAATGATGAGGATCGTGGCTCCAGATTGGGTAAGCTGCTTCCATTGGTCTCTTTTCGTCTCTTGATGGAATGGCTAAAAGGTATGTTCTGAGATTTGGTCCGACCACCTTTAGGGACTTCTGAAACTTGCCCTTAAATCTCGTTATATCGAAAAATCTGTTCTTAGCGGATGTCTAGGAACAGTCAAGTTTAATTAAAAAGAAATCTCAAAAACCGCGGGACGTATAAGGATACGTCCCGCGGTTTTCGAGATTTCTTTTTAAGTGATCTTTCGCTTTTATATAAATAGACTAGCTGTAGCTTGCGACTACGCCCGCGTGAATTCAGTAGTTTTGTAATATTTTGAAGGTTTTTATTTTTTAACGAAATGCAAACTAGCAATTATTTCTTGTAAAATCTACCTGTTGGTAGACTAACTTTTCTTAAAGTTTCGTCCAAATCTCTGCGTTGTGAAGTCGATTGACGCACGTCGTCACGCAAGAGTAACTGTATCATAGCTGTCCGTGTACTCTGGCCGCTCTTTTCGTAATGATATGATATAGTTTTAACGCTGATATCACCACTTTTGAAGCATGGAAATCATACTCTACACAACTTGTGAGCATAAGTTGAACTTCAATTGCATTTTTTCCAATTAAAATTATAAATCGCACATGCTGTATTCGCATCGAAATCTGGCTTTTTCAAAAACGTAACAAACAATGAATTTGTATGTAACTCAAAACAATACAAATCAGGTATTATCGGCAGATGTGCAATATTTATAAAACCACGACAATGTGCTATTATTATCATAAATTAAATGCTTTAATTATCTTTAAAAACGGACCCAACTATTTTGTACACCTCTATATGTATATAAATTTAAACAATTTATTTTTCCCAGTGATGTTTATTATTGTTATCAACTCAGTGTTATCAGAAGGACACGTGGGCCATGAGTCATGACTCAGAGATCTTAGCTTGAATTGTGAATTAAAGATTAAGATGGGAATATAGATTTTCCCAGTTTACGTTCGGTTGGGTACTGACAAAATAATCTACAAATTCAGGTCACGATTCAAGTTAATAATAAAATTAAACATAATATGGCAAATTTGGTTTTTATAACCAAGAGATTTAGTTAATTGACCTATTCACTCTGTGTTGGGTTTGACCCAGTAAATTAGTGTTATGCCGGAGCGAGACATAGCTTCATTTGAATGATCATTTCAGTTATCATGTAGTGCGATCGGAGACTTTATGTAACTTTACAAAGTTTTGTAGAACTTTGTCGACTTTAAGGTCGAAAATGTAAAATCTTCAGCCAGCTTCAGAAAAGGGAGGGGTTTTCAATTCGATTGTTATATATTTTTTAATGTATGCATAGCTATTACGCTGAGATTTATGATCCGAATTTCGTGATTCATCTATTGTTTGATGTGGTCCCATAATAATTTAACACAGTTTGCCCCAATAGTTTTCATATCATGAATTTTTTTTTGCGTGTATGACCGATTTTGATGATTTTTTTTTTTTGTTTGGTTGACCACTAACCACATACCATTAGCATCGGTTTTTTGTTGTCCTCCACGAACTTTGGCTTACTTACTATTTATTTCATTCTATTATTATCCTATAACATCATTCCCCTTTTCGTTCCATTTCCTTTTCGCTTTTGCTTTGCCATTCTTATATTATTACACATACCTTGTCCTAACAATAACGAATACAACAAAAAAGAAATTATCCGATTTGGTGCAGTCGATCGGAAGTTATGTACATTTTTATTTGCGACTATATATTGAGATGTAAGCTATCCTATCTTTCAAGTTGGATCAAATTACACACGGTGTGTAAATTTGATTAAAATCAGTTAAGTAGTTTAGGAGTCCATCGCGGACAAACAACGTAACGTGTAATATATATATACATTAAGATTATATTATGCGCATTCGGGGTTGTATAAGCACGTTGAACTAAAATAATCTTACAAATTTTTTAGGGTTCCGTAACTTAAAGGAAAAGGGAAACGTTATACGATCAATTTGTTGTCCGTCTGTCCTTCTGCCTATCAAGCCCCTTTTTCTCAGGAACGCGTAGAGTAGAAATGACATAAAGTTTAAATTGATACCAAATACTGAAGCCTGCAGTCCCTTGAAGCGGTAAAAAAATCAACTCTCCAACTGTACGAAAAAATGAAAAGATTCGAAATCCTTAATGCGTATAAGACGTTGTTAAAAGAGATCGCTAATTAGCGAAGAGACTGCCTAATTCTGTACCCCAATACGTAAATAAATAACTAAAATAAATCCTCTCTATAGTATTTATGTGCTTTTACGCACAATATAGACTATTCTATCTATCTGACTGGCCTGTTGGCGCAGTGGGCAGTAACCCTGCCTTCCGCTCCGGAGGTCGTGGGCTCGATTCCCGCCTCGAGTCTGGGTGTATTATCTATACGTATGTATTTATATATTTCTACAAAAAAATATATATGTATATAATAGGCGTCTGATACATATAACACAGGCATTAAATTAAAGATACAACTACCTACCTGGAATGGAGGCGCTCCAGTTTTTTTATAGTTAACATGCAAAAATGTAAATTAAACACAGTTTTGTAAGAACTCTTTTCAAAAGAGTGGCTAACGAGTTTCTTGCTGATTCTTCTCATGGATCGACACTTCCGAACCAGTGGTAACTTTTAAAATATTTGTCGATTCAAAAAAGCTTTGAAAAGTCTACTTGAATAAAATATTATTTGAAATCAAATTTGAGTTTGAATTTGAATTTATCTACCTTAGGAACGGGCGCACTGTGTGCCATATAGTTCTGTATATATAATTAATGTTTAAGTTTGTCTATGTCAGTATTAAAGACACACAGTATGTGGATGCAATAAAATGCGACCCTACAATCATATGACCCACCACTCATATAAATCTCTCGTAAAAACGCCGTTTCGGTCCAAGCCATGAAACTTTGTAAATACCTTTGAGATATTTTATAACGGTAGCATATAAAACGGAATTAGGTGTTTGCAGTCTTCATTCGAGATTTAAAGTAATAAAGGCAAGTTATTTTCCATAAAAAAAAAACGGAATAAGTTGAAAAATAATTTTATGGCCCAATGGTGGTGGTTTTTTCTGGCCCGATGTCTAATTTAAGGCACCTAATTAGGATCTCCTAGCTCATTTGGTCAAAGAAGCTTTTTGGAAATCAAGATGATGCCCAAGAATTATACCTAATTATTATAATTTATTTTCTTTGATTTTATTTAACAATACAGCCCGCATTGTTTTTTTATTTATTTAATTTGTATTTAATTAATAATGTTTTATTACGTAATTTAGTTGTAATGTTTTTCATACGTTTGATGGATTCGTATGAAAAACATTGCAAATACCAGAGGATGTTATTGTCTCGTCATCCAGGCCGGACATATTCCTTTACTCAAAGACAGTAAAGCGAGTAGTATTAGTAGAGAATACAATTCCATGGGAGACCAACATCCCTAAAGACCGTCTGATAAAAACGAACAAGTACTTTGACCTAACCAATACTTTGAGCTCACCAAAAACGGTTACAAAACCAGCTTATACGCGGTAGAGATAAGAAAGGGGTATACCAACAAAATCCCTGTACAACCTACTAAAAAACCTTGGCTTTCAAGAACTATCACAACTTCATTATTAAAAAGGATATCTAAAGCCGCACTAGTAGGGTCATACCAGATTTGGCGAGGCAGGGGAGGGAACACTGGCAGTGAAGGTGAGTGTTAGTGGCCACTATAAAAAGCGCTCTCAAACCTACGCCTGGGTTACAAGTCCTAGGCACTGCCATGGTTCCTTCCTCAGCAACGCGTTGGACCCGGCACCCACGTGGTGAATCCATGGAATGCTAAGAAATTCGTCTCATCTCGTTATTAATAATACAGTTTCAATATTATACAGGCTTCTATTACACAGCCTATTTCATTTAGTATTTTCTGTAGCGTAAGCATAAACCGACTATATTTAGTTATTTTTCGCTCTCAACGAATAAGGATCTATAAATCCTTGTTAAACTGAGCTGCTAGAGATCAATGTTGTGCCGTCAATCATATTATTTTTGGGGGTAGCAATCATAAAAGTTTTGAGTCACAGAATTTTAACATTTTTAAGCCAGTGTCTAAACTACGAGTAATATAGAATGTAGAAAATGAATTCAGTGATTCTGATAATTTTTGTGCGGGACTGTAATGATTTAGCTTTTTAGCTAAATAATTAGGATATGGGGTAGCAAAGTAGGCTATTTTATTCTTTGTAACATCAGCTATCTACCAGTGAAGGTCACGTCCAAACCGTAATGACGTTTCGGATATCATCTGGAGCAAGCAGACAGACAGATCGATATAAATATTTTAACTTTTACTATAGGTATCGCATATGTAAATAAAAACGTCATTTGCAATTAGTATATATGTGTATATTAGTATATATTTGGACGTTACAAACAGAGCTTACAAACGACAGATTTATATCTACATTATTATACTTTAATATATAAAGCTGAAGACTTTTTTGTTTCTGTGCTTGAACGGGCTAATCTCAGGAACTACTGGTCCGATTTGAAAAAACAGTGTTAGATAGCCCATTTACCGAGGAAGGCTAGAGGCTATATATCTTGGCCCTAAGACCAACAGGAGCGGAGCACCAATGAAGAATGTTCAAAAACGAAGATTTTGTCCCATTATATAACTTTCGCGGCGTGCTCTGGGTAAACGGTTAATTTTTCGCAACAATCATGTATGACAGAATTGTTTTCTTTAAAAATTCTAAATATAAGCTTGTGAGAGTATAAAGTTTTGCTAAATATAACCTTTGTTATGCTAAACATATTGATTCTAAAATAATGCATTATTTGTGGTAAGGTTTTTATGAATATAGTATTAATCCTTATCCAAAAACTAATTTTTAAAACTCTAAGTCATAAGAGTTGTCCATACGTACAAAGTCGCGGGGTACAACTAGTACAAAGATAGATAATGTGACTGAAAATGACAAATATTTAGTTTACGTTGTTGTCTGGAATTTGTAGCGAGGTGCCTGGCTCACAGTCGAGGCGATCCTCTCGGGAGAGTTATTTGTATTGCTCATTAACTTGTGTATATATTCATAGTGCTAGTTTCCTTTTCTTCTATAAAGAAGAATATGACAACATAATTTATTATTCACATATATATTTATTTGATAAACGAAGCGATGGTTTGATGATGGATGGATGTCCGTATGGCCCTTGATTCAAACATCGATTCTAAGTCAGCGTCGTGGCAATTCGTAGCGCCAGGTTCCATTTCTACTTTACCATATTTTATTATCTTCTTATCTATTTATTTAAGAAACGAAGCGATGGTTTGATGATGTCTGCTCGTAATGTGCCCCCTCCCCCTTAGCATTTCCAAACTATTAGACGTAGAGACTTGACATTTTCCATGTTGATAGAACTTGCTAAAAACTCATCAGGAAAATTAATTTAAACGAAATCGGACAATAACTTTTGAAATTATTTAAGGAATTCGTTTATAGTGTATCAGATACGGAACCCTTCTATATAAGCTTGTCTTGACACGCTCATGGCCCTTTTTTTATTATTGTGATGTCGGAGCCAGGCATAGTTTCATTTCAATGATCATGTAGTGATGACCGGGGAGTTTGTATAACAGCGCAAAGTTTTGTAGAACTTTGTGGACTTAGAGGACAAAAATGTACAAACACTTTGAGCTATGTCGTTGAGGACACCAAGCTTTTTAGAGGCTAATTTAGCCTTCTCTTCCAAGTGACCGCGGAACTGAACGTCACTCGATAAGTCGACTCCCAGTATCCCGATGCTGGCTGAGGCGACCAGGGAAGTGTTCTGGAATCGAGGAGATACGACGAAGGGGGACTTTTTAGCGGTGAAAGCGCAAACTTGTGTCTTAGTGGGGTTGAATTCGACTAAATTTAGTCGATCCCATATCGAGACGTGAGATAGGATTGTCTCGATATCAGACACAAGTTTGTTCCGACTCTCGGTGACGTGTCCCTGAGAAATATTTGCCCGGCCGGAGTAAAAGGCATCTCCAGTTGTATCATCTGCATAGCAATGAATGCCGCTATAGAAACATTATTTTAAAATTTCCACGACCAGTGATGAATTTACGCTCCTCCAACTCTAATTGTGTTAAACGTGAGCGGTGTCGGTATGGTAACGGTGTCGAAAATACAATTGATTTTCATATCTCAAAACTACACAACACATCCAAACAAGTTTGTACTACAATAAAACTAGATTAATTTAAACGTGACCTTGTCATAATATCAAAAAAAAGAGAATCATAGATTAACTTTTTTTTAAAATCGAGTATACCTTAATCCAACAATGTAATATTACTTGGAATTTCACTGAATTTTGAAAGGAGTTTGCACGTGTCTCTACCGAGGCTAGGTGAGGGTAGCTCGTAAAAAAGATTTACGCGTCCTCATAAAGTTGGACAGTCACAGAGGATGTGCTTGGCCGTTTCCAAGTCCTCGTGGCAGAACCTGCAGACTGGTTAAAGAAATTTAGCTCTTAAGCTGATATTTAATGATTATTGATATATATTTTTTTTTATTGGAGATAGGCAAGCGCTTGACCGCAGTCACACTTGATAAAGTAGTAGATGCGGTCTACGGTGACCGCTGATATTTAATGTTTGCTGGACGCTGTTTAAACACAGTTTAAGCCTTTTTTGTACTATCAGCTACCCCAAATTCGGTGTATGGCCTTTTGCAGTTAAGAAATGAGAAATAAAAATAAAGGAACATTTACAAATTAAATAAATATGTCTCAAATATTTTTGATCTACAACACTTTCTGCTACAGCTTGGTGCAAAGCTTTCAGCAACGGATGTTTAAGATTATAACGTATAATATTGTGATGTATATGATTTGAACTAGCTCTGTTTTAGGGTTCCGTAGTCCTACGAGGAACCCTTATAGTTTCGCTCTGTTTGTCCGTCCGTCCCCTCGTCTGTCCACTGAAAAGATTCTTTCCCCTAGGATTTCCAAACTAATAGACTTTGAGACTTGATATTTTCCAAGTTGATAAGACATTTTTGTAACTCATTAGGAAAATTATTTTGAACCAAATCGGACAACAACTTTTAAAGTTATTTATAAAATAACTTTATCGCATATCAGATACGGATTCCTTCTATAAAAGCGTGCTTTGATCACGTCAAGTGATGGTATTGTTGTCGCGTTTCGTTCGGTTTGTGAGACTTCCCGGTGGCCTAAACTCGTCATTAAGGACCGGCAAAGCATCTGCTTGCCTCCTGGTCGTGCAGATGTCCATGGGCGTCATAAGGCGCTTAGCTGCCTGCTGCCAGCTCGTTTGCCCCTTGTATTGTAAAATAAAAAAAATCCTGCATGGAATAACTGAATAATGACGTATCAGTGTTCTTAATCACCTAACACTTTTGAGGAGGTCGTGGCCTAATCAGTGGTCGGCATTTGAGTCGACCGCTAAGTTAAGTTGCTCTGGCTGCGACCGGGTGATAGATGGGTGACCCATTCTAGCACTGGTTTATATTTGATATCTGTAATGTACCCCACCAAATATGATGTCTTAATATAGGGGGGTTCCTTAGGCCCTTTTACGACCCTTAGAAAAACTCTGGCGAAGCGGATTATGATAAGCTAACTTAATTAAATGGATTTATGTTTACATTTCAATAATCTAACGAATTCAGCGTGAAATAAAAAAATAGGAGAGTCACAAAGTTGTAAAATAAACCCCCGCTAGTCGCTTGTCAAATATTCAAGCACTACCATTTTTTTTTAATTTAAAGGAAATCCTTTAAGGATTACTGAAAAAATATAATCTGATGATTTTCTCAAAGCATTACAGCTAAAACGAGCAATAACGTTATTAACATCATGATCTCACCTTAACATAACCCTTTTATTGAAGCAAAGAATAACTGTTTTCCTCCATTTTTTTTGGATATAAAGAGATAGATAAAAAAAGAAACAAAGAGACAGTTATGCACTTTAGAAATTCACGTAACTAACTAATGTATTATATGGACACGAAAGAATATTTTATAGAGACGCACACTTTTCTTTGAATATTTACCGTTTGATAATTGAATTTATCATCAAATGACAACTGAAAAAAAATCGAGATGAAACCTATTTACTTATCTATCTATCTATCTATGTATTTTCTTTAAAAAATACATAGATAGATAGTAAGGTAAGTTAGTAGATATTTAGAGTCTTCGCATTTCAGACTCAGAGCCATTAAAAGGTGCTGTATAGAGATGCGCTTTAACTCATTATGTGTCCGCAACGCGATTATTTTAAACGCTTCGGGTTATTGTGTTACCGTTGATTATCTATACTTACATATATAAAGCTGAAAAGTTTGTTTGTTTGCTTGAACTCAGGTCAGCTCAGACACTACTGGTCCAATTAGAAAAAATATTTCATTTTTGGGAAGCCCGTTTATCGAATAGGACGTATATCATCACGCTATAATTGAATCTATTTTTAAAAGCTTTTATTTAACTTGCAACGTATGTTTATTCGGGTGGAATCTAACTACTCAATTTTAGAGCAGAGGTTTTAAACCAACTGGGAAGGAAGAAATGAATTTAGGAACTTCGAAATTACCACATTGAGTTTGGGCTCTTTAAAATAGGCGACTAACTAAAAAGCAGAACATAAATAGTACTTTCATACGATTTAGTACGTAGACACTTACTTATGTGTTGAAGTCGGTACCAAGCGAAATAGGTTCTCCGCTAAATTGATGGCAACGAAAGTTCTTTTCAAAACCTTTTTTTGAAGTTGTTTAAAAACAATATTTAACCTTTAATATACCATTATTATGACTATCATTTGTTTAATATATCTTACTTTAACATACATTTTTAAATATTATTACAAAAATAAAAACATTTAAAAATATATAAAAAAATATATCTCCGCCGGCAGCGAGGCAAGGACCCAAGCAACCGGTGGTTAGGGCTCCAGATTGAGAAACTTCCTCACAATACGATACATTCTAACATTGTTTTCAAAATATATGACCTCTTCCGTGGTTCGGAAGGCATTTATAAACAATGAATGGGTTGCAGTTATCGAGATTATGGGAGTTCCGAAGATTTTTTTTAATCTACTTTAATTTTGGGTGTTTTGTCTATCAGGACATGTCAAACCCATCACAACTTTAAATGGTCTATTTCAATAACATATTTAGTTTTCTAATTATATTGATGAGTATGCGGCTGCTAATGTGCACATTTCATAGGCCAACTCAAATGCAGGATCTGGGTCACTTTGGATTAATCCCACATCAATTCTGTTCGGACCAAACTTCTTAATACATTGTTGTCTTAACCCTTCATTTTTACTACATCCTAATAATATATGTTGTACATCATCAACTGTGCCGCAAGTACTACAGTTTGGAGAAGATTTTTTTTCATTACATATGCAAATTTATTCGATGGATAGTGTCCAGACCGTAACCTAAATAATATCGTAGCGCGCGATCTTGCTATTGTTCCAATGTCAGGAGTTTCTTAATTCGCTCCACAGCCACATCTGCAAATTAAGCGGACCCTGGTATTGGACCGGGATAGGTTTATAATTCCAAAGATTGAAGTACATATTGTATCCTAATATACTTAAGACACCGTGATTTAATTCCACAGGAAAGTAAGTCACGTTTCTACTGATTTAAAGTTGCCTGCATATCTTAGTGTTATAAAAGTTTTAGTTTTTTAAACTTCTCTTGATTTGGACGCAGCATGAGGTACACAATAACCCATTGGCAAATTTGAATCTAACAGCATTATTAAATGAATTGACAAATTTAAATCTAAGTTTGGCTAATCGACGCTCAGGAGTCTGAAAGTGCCAGGCATTCCGGCGTACTGTTCTGAGAAATCATTTTTTAGTCTGCACGTTTCATCAGTGGCTGCCGCGTTCATATCCCTTATGTAATTCGAATATTCTTCTGTTGACAGCATGTCGATCCAGTCATCTGAAATAATAAATAGGTTACATTTGATAACGCGGATTATATGTTATCTGATTTCATGGTCAGTCACTTCTACTTTTGGATCACTAAGTATCCCTTTATTTATCCTTACACTTTTACTTATTAAATAAAAATAGGATAATTATGCAGTTTGAGGACTTTATCAAAAAATGCATATTTTGTTTTTTTCTTCTCAAAGTTCTTGTTTGCACTCTAATGAGTGATATTCCGTCAGGGGACGCTGAATTTTTTTTCGAGTTATGAATGCTATGATAGGGAATTTTGGGCCATTTCGACGTTAATGTTATAACACACTCACATTTACATGACTTTCTGCGTTAAAACCAAAAAATGACCGCGAAGTGACCAAGGCGATCACTGCGCGATCGCCCGTCTGCTTCTAACCTCTCCACAACAAAGTTACGTTCCGCGCAGAATGTCAACTTTCCCCAACGGAATTCACTCATTCCGCGCGAAATGTAACTCTGTTGCGGATAGGTTAGAAGCGGACGGCCGCTTCGAGGTTATTTTTTTATTTTAACACAGCGATCGTCTTGGTTCATAACTCGAATTCTTTACTAATAAAAAAGTTAGCGTCCCCAACGGTATATCACTCATAAGAATGCAAAAAGCAACTTCGAGCAGAAAAAAACAAATATATGCCTTCTTGACAAAAGCCTTCAGACTGCATAATTACTAAAAATAGTTTAATGTGTATAAAACCTTTCATATCCTCACGGCCAATTATGTCCGGCGCCCAACTTTTTTTACAATTAAGTTTTATTCTACTTTATCTCGTGCTACTGAATCACTGGAGATTATTACTACTGCAAACTTACTAATATGCTAATAGCAGACGTGAATTAACAATCGTCTATGTCAAAAACCCTGGAAATTCCTCATGTTAAATACGTAAGAGGTAGTCCAGATCGGGTCTCGTGAAGTACCTTCTTTTGTAACGTTAGCCATTACTTCCCATTATTTTTGATTCAGCATTGGTACCGTAAATAGTCTCTTGAAGCCTATTGCTATGATGGTAGGCGGCTACCTCATAGGCATCCCTCGACTTGCTTTCTTCTTCAGCTTCATAAACTGTAATACCCCCAAGGCCATGCATCAGATGCACCACCGGACAACGAGAATCGATATAAATCCAATGTACTTATCAACTCATGTACACTGCACTTATCTCCACTTAAACTGAAGTTTGCTGATTGATCAATGCCAGGACTTTCTATGTCTAAGTCAGCTGTTAAGGAAGGTAAGGAGATCGTGGGAGAAGAAGACTAAAACATCAATATCGCACAAACCTTGTAGGGTCTTCAAAGAGCGTTCATCACCGCCGTATTCTTTGGGCAGTATTTTCTTCGACAAGTGGTTCTGTAACCCTTCCACGGTTTTGTGAACGTTGATTCGACTACCGACCTTTGGGCTGAGGATCTGCTTCAGAATTAGCACCAATGTATCTATGACCTTGGATGTCGCCAATATGTGAATACCTTTTATTTTCATGCCGTAACCTTCCTGTGAATATATTAAATTATTTACAATTCAACGATAAAAAACTGGTTTCAAAAAAAAAAGAATTGTTTACTGATCTATTAGTCAACAGTGCTACAAAATAAGAGTGGTACACACGGATGAAGTCGTGGGGAACACCTAGTAGAAGAATAAATGACGTTGTACTAAAGAGGTTTGTGGGCCAAGCAGTGATCTCTAGTTTATAAAAGGTAATTAATTAATATTAAATTTAAATCATAAAGGAATACTTACGATGAAGAGGGACAAACTTTGCCTTAATTCAAGAGGGTTCAGTCTAGTCATGTATTCCATCAAGTTTGCTTCTAAGAAATCGATGACCAATATGAAACCATGTGTGAAGTCGTGAGATTTGATATACTCAGAAATCTTAAAAAAAAATTATTAGTAATATGGCACCATATTTGTTTTTATATTTTCAACCGACTTCAAAAAAGCAGGCGGTTCTCAATAGAGCTGTATTTTTTTGTCTTTATTACCTCAGAACTTTCGATGGAGGGAAGCGATTTTGATGAATCTGCTTTTTTTTTTGAGTTATGACAATTTGAAGTCAGTTTTTTTTTCGTTGAATTTTTGTCATATCATTATGTCCTCGACTATGAAGCAAGGAATTCCTGAAGAACTTACCATAGCATTGATATAATATTAATTTAATCTTGATATTCATATGATAACATGAGGAGGTGGTGGCCTAATCAGTGGTCGGCATTTGAGTTGCTCTTACTGCAACCGGGTGATGGATGGGTGACCCATTCTAGCACTGGTTTATATTTAATATACGACCTCCTCCGTGTTTCGGAAGGCATGCAAAACAGTGGGACCCGATTAATGTCACTTTGTGATATTAATCGTAAGGTTGTAGAGATCGTGGGGGTTCCGAGGATGCAATGTTTTATTGCTAGTTTAGTTCTTTAGGAACTAAACTAGCTCTTAATAAAATAACAATATTACTAATTATAATACTTTTACTATAACTAGTCAATTAGAGGTCGCCGGCTGGTCGCAATTCGGTCAGAAATCTTTAGGTTTGCGTAACCTTTGCGTAGATATAGCTGGCTGATCGAAATATGCGTACAAAGGCATATATAGTTCTATTCACAGAAATATAACATTTGACATTTAATATAATATACTGTTGTCATGATTACACTTTGACATCAACCAATTCGTGGGGGAGTATAAATAAAGTATATCTCATTTTACCACTAATTTTTTTTTTGATATGTTAATTACAAAAAGAAATCGTTCTTAAAATTTCAATTGTAATTTTTCTATTCAAATTCAAAATTTCAATTGTAATTTTTCTATTCAAATTCAAAATTTCAATTCTAATTTTTTATTCAAATTTAAAATTCCAATTCTATTTTTTTTTTAAACGAAAACTTGGTTAGGCACTTTGGGCATCTTTTTTTAAAGAGATATTGACTGATGTTGACCATCTTGCGTGTTTGCGTCTACACGCTATTTTGTACTTTGGAGGGGCGTTTTTAGACTGAACGCCCTCACCCTCTGTTAACGGTGCCCAGAAGGTGTCGCTGTCTATAGATAAATTTTAACGAAACGTTATAGACACGCTTATTCGTAAGGCGTGTTTTTAAAGTCGAAGACAATATTAAATTTAAAATTAATTTATACAGCAAGTTCAATGTATATAATTTCATATCCAAAAACCTCTCATGAGTTTGTGGGGATATAAATATTCCTCAATATGCGATTATATAAAACAACGAAAATAAACAATCAAAAGCTTAAAAACTCTCCTTATAGGTTGAAATTACACATTAAAAATATATAAATATCACCCAACGAAGCATTATTTCAAAATTAGAATATCTCTAGAGTGACATTAAAAAAATATAAATACGCAGCATAATAACAAAGTTAGCCAATAATGCTTTTTTATTTCACGGAGTGCTTTCGGATTTAGGAAATGCTTTATGAGATTGTAATAAAGTAAATGGATTTATCATGTTCGTAAAAATAAAAATCAGAAAAGAAATATTCCCGGCAGTACCCGAAATATGAAGTATCTTTGATATAAGAAAGCTTTTTTGACCTTACTGCACATCAAATCTACAAATACATCAAAGCTACAAATTAATGAAATTTGTGACTATTTATTGACATTTTATTCCCTAAATACTATAGCATTAAATACCCAATAAACAGCTTGAGATACCATTGTACTTTTTTTTAGTAAAAATCAGCTTAAATTTTTAGCCTGAAATCTGATAAAAACATAATTTTAAAAATGAAAAAATAAAAATGTATGAAAGTGGCCAGCTATTTTTAAAAATGCACACTTAATACAATTTACAAAATGGTACATACATAAGTGTGCCTGCCGTATGAACATACTCTATTAACCAATCTAAGCATTATTTCGATATCTCCATCCAACTCCGAGATACGGCTATTTTTGTATTTTAACTAAAATATGTTTTTAGTTTTACAGACAATCAAATAATAAAATGTCATTAAAATATTTCAATTGTTATACATTTTTTTACATTACGAGAAGCAAACGAGCAGGCGGTTCATCACCTAAGTGACTCGACGCCTATGAACATCTCTATAACCACCAAAAGATTTAGGCCAACGGGAACTCTCACAAACCAAAGGAAACGCGACAATAATTCTATAACTTGAAGTGACAGCATTGCCGCCACTTTATGCCGATCTTATGTAAGAAATAGGTACTGGTAGCTGGGCGCGTTTAATGTAACTTTATGGAGTTTGACATAACATTGACAGATGGCGTGCTGTAAATGACGTCATAAAAACTGAATATTTAATCTATATAATTAAAAATGAGTTTGCAAATTGAATGTACATGCAAATAACTTCCGATCGACTGCACCAAAATCGATAATTCTTTTTTTGTCGTGTTCGTTATTGTTAGGACAAGTTTTTTATGTATACTTAAAAATGTCTGTGTTTGTTTGTTACGGGTTATTGTCGAATATAATAGAAAAGGGATCGAGGGATAATAGAATGCAGTAAATAGCAAGTAACCTAACGTTCGGACAGGACAACGTATGCCGGGTCCGCTAGTACTTAACAGTTTTTATTAATTGCATACTTAGTAGCTGTTTCCCGTGACGTCATTGGCGTAAAACTTCAAAAAATAATGCCTGAGCTCTTAGACCCCCATAAACGAGTTGTATCATAAAATCCGTTATTAGCGGACGTCCACTTCTTCCAAATTTCACCTTTGCATGTCACGGGATTTTCGAGATTTCGTGATAAGTGACTTTCAAATCAAAAGATGTTCTATTCAAGTGGACATTCTCAAGCTCTTTTTATTTCTGTTCTGTGTTTGATCGGTCTTTGATTATATTCAATAAGATGACTTTTAAAATAATCCTTTTGTTGTAACATAAATATAAAGAAATAACTAGAAATTCATCTAAATTCCCTACTAAATAACACCGTTTTTAGGGTACCCATAATCACTATAATATACATGATACCTATTACAAAAACACAAGTGAAAACATTTTCGTCTGTCGGTCTGTCTGTTTATTTGGTTCGGGTAATCTCCGAATCGACTGGATCGATATAAACGGGACTTTGTCTAGTAGATAGCAGACTTTACAAGGTATAACATAGCGTTTGCTATTCGCTGAATAATTAGGGTTCCGCAAAAAAAATTAAAAACCCATTTAACAAATCACTAAATACACGGCGAAGTGGCGAGTTACGCGTTAATGCGTTTCATTTTATACTTGGAATGGACACGAGATTAACCACGTGAGTTTTGCAGCGAGTAAAAACATTTTAATTAACTTTGGACAATTTAAAAATAGTCATGTATTATAATAAATGGATCAGGTGTAAATCATATGTGTGAATTGTCGCTGTACGTATGCACAAAGATAATACCATGATTTTAATGACGGACTTTTTCGACACACTACTTATATATATCTAAGGAATATTGGAATTGCTGTTTGTAATTATTAAGCTCATTTAAAATGCAATAAACATATGTGTAGTATTCCACATTACACTTATGCTAATACGATTAATATTCTTTGACCGACTTCAAAAAAGGAGGAGGTTATCAATTCAACGCCTATGTTTTTTAACTTCTACGTAATACAACTACACCATTGTTAAATTACATGGATAGTATTTGGACAAAATTGGAATTGATTTTCAAAAACATTTGTATAACTTAATAAGACAATACAGTCACTTGCTTAAGAATATGGTTAATATACAATTATCCCATCTCGTTCGTTCATAATTCATCCAATACATTCATAGTTTTGAAGTTAGATGTTTTGCTAAGAAAATTTTGAATGTATTAAGTGAATGCATGCGTCTTATATATATAGGAAGTTTATTGTAAAGCTATGCTCCTTCAAAAGTTAGCGTTTTTTTTTGCCGTAATGAATTGTTCTTGGTCTAGGAATAACCAATAAACTAACACGTCTATTAATTACTCCGTTTATTTACCTGTTTAGTAAATGTGATATTTGCGTTAGTCATTTTGTTGATGATTTTATATATAAAAATACAAACATTATATGTGTATAGCACGCTGTCCTACTCCTGTTACATACTTTTAAGTTTTATTTACATTACGGTTTGATGTAAAAATATTGAAGAAATTTGTTTCTGATTTTAAATCGCATTGGGACAGATAGTAATAATGATATTATACAATATTAATTTTTGAAAAATGCTAAAAAATTGTACATTTCAAGAAATAGCCGACAAAAATTTCACCACTGGGAAGTATAGAATCATGTACTGAACCCATGGGACGCTTATCCGGTACAATATTTTTTACAGCCTGTATATATAAAAGCGAAAGGACTAGAGACTAAAGTATAATAATATACTACAAATTAAAATATCTTTTTATATTTCCAGTCATAGCCCATTAGATTATTATCTTTTGTTATGTAAACAAGTAAGTCTTGTAAAGTTGCTTCCTGTTCTTATAGCTTAGATCTTTGAAACTACTCAAGGGATTTTAATGCGGTTTTCATCTATAGAGTTTATATGTATAATATATGCATTCCTAAATAGCAGCCATGATAAGCCGGGGCAAACTGCTAGTAATATTATAAATGCTATTTTCATTTCAGGCAGAAGTTGGTGGAAAAGATTGGATGATAATTCAAGAGACGTTAATGAAATAATTGAACAAGAGGCCAATATAAACATAGCTAGAGAAGGAAATATAGTGGAGGAATTTGATTTAGAAATATTAAGGTATGATATGCAATAATATTTAAAATAAAATAATGTTTAAATAGGTTTTGTAACAATTGTTAAGAATAGAAATAGGGACTTTTTGAAAAATTTCCCAATAATAGTTCAGATATATGAAGAAGATTCTATTTTAGCAAATTTCGACTATGTACTTTTTAAACATTAAGCAGTTGACAGTGTTCAGAACAGAGAAGTTTCAATGTCCAAATAAATAATAATTTAAATTAATTGCATTTATGAACAGTAAACCATTATCATAGAAAATCAATGTAAAATGTTCAAATTTGTTGTTCAAAACTTTCAGTCACATCAGTCTTTTTAGTCCCTGAATTCGAATTCATATAGAGTTTTGGTCACAGATAGGCGTTTTTTATAATAATATTTTTTATTAACTTACATTTAAGAGTTAGATTTATTTAATTCATATTTAATGATTTGTTAACATATACTCTTATTAACAAGTGATACGCTATATAACATAAAAATACCTATAACCAGTGGCTGATATACGAGTTCATTGCCAGGTTAAGCAGTTATAACCACAGCCTGGTGATAGATGAGTGGCCCTTTCTAATAATGGTTTTTCAAATATTTGGCCTCCTCAGTGTTTGGGAAGGCACATAATACAGTGGGTGCCGATTAATATCACAGTAATATTAGTAATGAGGTTGTAGACATTGTGGGGGTTCCGGGGTTGTTGTCAACCGGTAGTCTTGTCATCTTAACTCACCATATAATAGCACTGATAACGCCAGAAGAAGATGTAATATTTGAAAGCAACTAATGTTACAATTTTTTTTATTTCAGTCAGGAAAAGGAAAATTTTTCCTTAGGCTTGCCTGAGAGTAGTGACAGTGAATCCATTCACAGTATAGTTATGCCACAGCGTAAGTTCTTTGCTCAACCAAATAAAAAGATGAAGAAAAATTATGAGCACCTGATTAACGACAAAGAAACCCCAGCCAAACTGCAAAAAAGTCAAATAGAACAACACAAAGACATTGAAGTTCGACCGAAGCAATTATTTAGTCGAGCTCCTTTACAAAAAAAAACCTCTACCTTATCCACAGCTATAATTCAAAAAGCTGCAAATAAGACTATTAATAAAACTATAGAAAAACCATCAGGTATAGTTCAAGTGCGAAATCTCTTCGGTAACACAGCTGGCACCAAACGTAAAAACATGTATACTGAATTTATTGTGACTGATAGTGAGGACGAAATCCCAGATATACAACCAAAACTGTTTGAATTCAAATCCAGAGCTGAAAAATATAGAGAAAGCTTAGCTTCCCAGCCTCGTGCATCAACATCAAATGTAACTGACATAGAAATGGACGATTGGAATAATATTCCTTCTTCAACAATGGTGGAAAATCAACTGGAAGATGATGGCTCATTAACACCTTTAAAACGACCAAGGTTAAGCCGATTATCAAAAGCTGAAGAAATTGAAAATCACAACTTGAGTTTGACAGCTAAAAAGTCAAATAACTCACAAATTATAAATCGTGAAGCTATACAGATTGCATCTTTAAAACGAAAGGAGGATATTAATTTGAATGTTAAAAATCAGAAAAGTTTAAGTAAATCAAAAATCCAAAAGTGTATAAGTAATAACTCTTTAACAAATTCGAGAAGCCACTCAAGGATTGTCGAAGATACGTCAGATAGAAATGGAGAGGATATCAATCAGTTATCTAAAGATAGAATATTAGGAGAAGATCAAAATGACATTATAAATCCACGTCAAGTAGCAACTGCTGAAGAAATATGTAAGAGTATATCTGCACCAGAAGGTCCTTCTGATATGGAAGAGGATGACGACGGTAACAATCTAACATTAGAATATGAAGATGAAAATGAACAAATTATTGAACCATTAGAAGAACAAAGAGAAATAGTTGAAGACCCCAATGCAGATCAAGAAAGATGCAGGGCTCAGGATAATCAAAATAAAACTACAGTCTCAGATGAAAATGTAGATGAATTGAATGAACCTGATAGATCGAATCATTCTGTTAATCATAATGGAATGAATAAAAGTACATCTGAGCTTACAAAGAGCAGTGACAAGCGAGGTGATAGTGTTAAAAGGAACAATGTATCCAAAGAAATGGACAGACATAGAGACAGCAATAATGATATCCATAAAACAAACGTAACTTTAATTCAAGGAAGAAACGAGGAAAACTTGCAACAAGCCAATAGTGATCAAGATACAATTTCAGATCTGGTTCAAGATAAAGCAACAGAAGAAAAAGAAACAGAAATTAGTGTCTTTCAACAAAACAATAAAGATGAACAAGTAATGGTAGAAGAATTGAAAGAACAAAGTCCTCTAAATATAAGTAATATTGATAACGAAATAACTAAAAGAAAAGAAGAAGACCCAAAAGAAAACATTTGTAGCCAAGTTCTAAATAAAAGTAATATTGGAAGTATATCTACAAGAGAAGGTCTAAATAATAGTCAAGTAAATATAAGTAATGTTGATATAGCGGAAGGAGAAAGACAAACTGACAATAAGCAAAGTGAAGTACAAAACGATGTCACAGAAGAAGATCGACTTCAAAGTGAAGAAGAGCCAAATGCTAGCTACTTAGATATAGATGTACAAGAAGAAGAAAGCGAAATTGAACAAAAGCAGCATCGCGAAAGTGACGTAAATGAAGAACAAGAAGAAAACGTAAGTGAAGCTGAGCATAATGACGATGACATAGAAAAAAAAAAAAATAATGGGCTAACGCAAGATTATGTCAATATTCGAGTGAGGATAATTTAGAATAATGAAATGATATATTATAATTTTCGTTTCATTAAAATAAGTATTAAGCATTAATTTAATATATTATAGACACGGATAGATTTTTGTGCTTTAAAAAATTTAAATTGAACAAAAATTTAGTTTCCTCTTTACCTAACCACAATACTGAAATATAACTGAAATTGCACAAATACGTTAAACTATATAACAAAAGCAATTACCGGCTGGAAAGAAAAACGACTCTAAAAATAAGAAGACATTTAATTTTTTTTATCTAAAAGGGACTGACAATGATGCGTTACAAGAATTCCAATTATCTTTTATGGTCCCGCCGCGAATGGTCGCTAATCTAGCGTGAAAGCATTGAAATATTATATTCTACTGAAAAATAAACTCAATTCATTCATCTCAAACATGCATAGCTGTGGCGCGATTCTTTAACTATTTTTGAAAATAGTACTTTGAATATATTACATATGACGAAAATTGTCATTTCTCCTCTATATTTCCCTTAAGGGTTGTTATCTAATCATTCATAGAATGCAACGAATTAATATAGATACAAAAAACTTTATAATCTATGTTATTATCAACAGGCGACATCTATTGTCGAAAAGCATAAGCAATTTTATATTCATGTCTTATTGTAAAAGATTATCGACGCTTCTACCCGAATGAAGAACGTTTTGAAGCTTTTACTATAGTCCTTTCCTTTTAAACAAACAGAATGTAAATCAGTCTAGCGGTTTTTGAGTTTTAGCGAGATTAACGAACAATGATGGATATTTATATATATATAGAAGATAATTACTTCTGAATGATACCATAGAGCGGTACTAGCTAGAAGTGTATGACGCATTTAAGAGGTTTCGCAGAGCGATAAATGGAGATAAAATCAATAGAACCCTATTTTTTAAACAGTAACAATTCTTCTCGAACTCATAAACAACTAAGATTTATCAGTCTGATGAAAAATACTTAGTATACTGTAGGTATATCCTTATATTTTAACTAGTTATAACCTACGACTTCATCCAAGTTTGCTGCGACTTATAGTTAAAAGGATCTTAATTGAATTTACGTGAAATTTCTCGTTGATCGTTTGAGCTAATAGTTACGTTGAACAAGCTATTGCCCGCGATTTTGTTTGTTGGTAAATTTTAATTAACTTCTACTTATTTTTATTAGCCAATGAAATTTTAAAAA
Source organism: Charaxes varanes (assembly GCA_024363005.1). NCBI lineage: Eukaryota > Metazoa > Arthropoda > Insecta > Lepidoptera > Nymphalidae > Charaxes > Charaxes varanes. Next base: position 755,088 of record JANCMC010033613.1, read on the forward strand.
TTAAATTTGTAATATTAAATATGGAGGAGGGTAAAGATATTAAACTATTAGCCCTCATTCGCTCGAGAGTTTTTTTTACCGCGCGTTAAAAAAGCGTTCAAATAGAACGTATGGATTCTCTAGTGTATCGTCAGCTTAATTATAAAGTGACCGATTAAGTTTTAGGTGCTTAAGTGAGGTAATGATAGGGGCAGCATCGTTTTATTAACCGAACGGCTGCTCTCATCTTTGTTATGCAAAATAGTATGCAATGTTGTTTAATATTGTCAAAATTAGGACCTTTGCATTACCTAGTATCTGAAAATTGTAACGCATGACTATCGAGTGGCTATATGATATGCTATCTAAACGAAGTTCTCTGAATGTTTAAACGATTATTTTTAAACCTTATATATAATTGAATGACATTTTTCAAAATAATTACTTAACAAAATCATAATTAGAATGGATTTACTATCATACTTATCCGTTTCCCCTAGATCTTCTCGTGTTCAACCCTTGCGGGTCAGTACACATAACTTTGAGTACCATAGGTCTTCTTCTTCCTAACGTTATCCCGGTTAAATACCAGGGTTCACTTAGATCTGGCTAAACTTTACGAGTTAGATCAAAATAATGTAGTTGGTAAGGAATTGTAAATTTCAAAAGATCTATAAAAAAATCAGCAATACTGTCTTTTATCTTTTACATAAAAATAATGAACTATTTAAGAAATTATTTAAAAAAATACTATATTAATCTTTATTACCAAAATTGCCCTTTACAGCATATCATTAAATCCAATATCTCAGAAGATATGAGTGATTTAAAATGGAAAGACATAACGGTCCGCGGGGTTAAGCGATTAATAAATGGCGCTATAGTTTTAATATACAATGTTAAGAGTAAGCCAACGTTCAGGCAGGACAACGTCTGCCGAGTATGCTAAAAAAATATGTTAAATCAAATTAGACAATCAATTGATCGAATATTTCGCAGAACAGTCTTTGGAACAAACGCATTTCTTCAACCGTGTTTCGTTCATATTGAAATAACTTATAAGGAATTATAAAATAATAATTTGCTAAGTTTCAAAACAGTTACGAAATTTGCGTTCTGAAATGTTATTACTATATTTGTATTAAAATGTTTTGTTCACAGACAAGTAACCGATCAAATATTTCGCGGAACAGACTTTGAGACAAACGCATTTCTTCATCCGTGTTTCGTTCATATTTAAACAACTTGTAAGGAATTATCAAATTATAATTTTCTTGGTAGCAAAACAGATACGAAAACTTAACGCTCAGAATTATTTGTACAACAGCCAAATTAAGCCTCACTTTTATTTTTATCTTTGTGTTAACATTACGTTTGTTTTGATTTAATCTTATTCTATTCAATATAATATTAAATTTAATTATTTAATAATTTATGTAACTGGTTTATTCACAACGTACTGATTTGATGTAAAATAAATAAATAAGTAATGCTTTAAAAACTTACCCGTATTGTAATAGGGATGGAATCAACATCGTATTTTATTAAACGCCTTTATTAAATAAAGAATTTACTCTGACGAACCGTTTTATATACAACTATTCAAATTAAATGCCCTCAGACCTTCTAAATTTGGCTCTATAGAAAAATCTATTTTTAACGGATTTCTACTAACTACAGCCTAACTTCTACCCAAATTTCATAAATACTTTCAGTGTTAGATAGCCCGTTTATCGAGGAAGGCTAGAAGCTAAGGAACCCTTATAATTTCACTCTGTCCGTCTGCCCGTAAGGTGGTCCCCCCTAGCATATCCAAAGTATTAGACGTAGAGACTTGAAATTTTCCCTGTTGATAGAACATGCTAAAACCTCATTAGGAAAATTTTTCTGAACGAAATCGGACAACAGCTTTTGAAGTTATTTAACAAACAAGTTTATAGAGTATCAGATACGGAACCCTTCTACATAAGCGCGTCTTGACACGCTTTTGGACATTTTTTAAAATGTTTGTAATTTTTGCAAATGCATCTTCAATTTTTTTCAAATAAGTATCCACTTCACGTTTTTAGAGAACTCGTTTAAAAGGTAGTCTTATCAAATAATTTATTATGTAATTAAGAAAACATTAAATTTATCTTTTTTTTTCTTTAAGATACGTACAATTCACACACAGGCACTTCATATTTAATTTTATATTTTAGTTATACTAAACTTGCACATTGACATAATTTATTTATAATAATAATAATTAAATATAGTAGTTAAACTTTTCAATATGGAAACATGAGAAAACAGCAATATATCGACTATAACAATATTATAATTGGTAGAAAGGTTAATTTAAGAACATAATGTGATGATTAGATAACAACATCAAAATCAACATTAAAATCTACAACAAAACCTTATGTAAATGACAAAGTGAAAGAATAGGATAATGATGTTATAGTGCAGTGGAATAAGTATGATTACACGGACACTGATGGTTCTAGATTTACTCTTTGCAATGCTTAATATAGCCACAAAAACCACAAATGCACTTCAATGAGTACCTTAGACGTTACTTACTCTTTGATGACTGTAATTTTATCTTCACACTTTAACCATTTTTACTCTGTACATCATTAAATACAACGCTATATAACCTACAATTTGCATCTAGTTTTATCATACTTATATTTATATATCTGTGTGTATAAATAAAAATTGAGATATTTGCTTATGATCTCCTCTTTAAGTTTTTTTTTTTTACTTTTATTATAACAATTTTTTTTTGTATCCTCTGTGCTAATGCTTTTTAGTGTTATTTATACGCTGTCAAGATAGAAAAAAAACTATATTTAAAGTTTCTTGTTTTTTAGTCTGTTTCTTTCATGCCGGAGCCAGACAAAGCTTCTTTCAATCATTTCAATGATCATTTCAATGATCATCTAGTGTGGCCGGGGACTTTGTGTAACTTCACAAAATTTTGTAGTACTTGTAGACTTCAAGGTCAAAAATCTACACTTTGAGCTATGTCTGGCTCCAGTATTATAATGATGATGATATTAATCACACTAACTAAAGAAATCACAATAAGAAGGCACAAACTCTCTTCCTCTATCTTTTTAAAATTTCCTTTAAATTGTCAAACTAAAGTTTGTCCAAAGAAGACTGTAATATATTTCCAAACATCGATTTCCTCAACAGAAATCGGTCCCTTTTTATTATTCATATTCAAATTTTACGGATCATTGCTCAGTGCAAAACGATAGACGGACCAGGGATTTAATAAAACCTTTTTATGACAGAGCCGTTTTATATTTACACTCGAAGTTGGCATAAAAAATTGTACATTAAAAAAATATGTTATATGAAAGTAGTGGGCGAAGGCAAATAAAATATTCATTAATTTTACAGCCTATGTATTTTGTAATTATAATTTAGTAGAAAAATATTAATACACTGAAATAATATAAACGCTTAAAAATAATGCAATAAAGAAAAAAGATGACAGAATAAACACAGCATAGTCTAGGTATTTACACTTGTACAGTACACATACTTGAGCTTCTGTTATTTACTTATATGATAGTATAAAAACTTTGTCACACAGGAAAAAAATACCATAATATCTATGCATCGACACACATTTTTACCTAGGGGTGTTTACAGTAAAACTTTTGCTGTATTTAGATGTCAACATGTCTCCAATTCTCTTGTTTAGAGTCTGATGTCTTCATCCTATAGAAAAAATAAACCATAGATACTAGAGATCGCCAGCTGGTCGAAATTCGGCCAGAATTCTTTAGATTTGCGAACAAAATGCTCATTTAAAGCTGTGAATTTTTTTTTTATTCATAATATATAAATTCTTCTTAATAATACCTTTGAAAATTTTATCACATTAAATGTCACGATTAAAAAAAATGCATTGTTATTTTGTCATGACTGTGCTTTAACACCATCCATAAAACGTATGCATTTGTATGTAAATCGTTTGGCATTGGTGTGTGTTTTTTTTAAATATAAAATTTATATTAGTATTCGCAAACCCTTCTCTATTGAAACTATAATGGTGTCAAATTTCATACTCCTCCGTCCGTGCATTTTTTTTTAAATGGTACTAAAAGTTTTCGTTTCATGTATTATTTATTAATATATAAACACTAAACGATTAAAGTTTAAAGACAAATTAAGTTCTAAAGTAACAGAGCTAAACACGCATTGAAACTTGTAGTAAAACTTTGTCACAGACTAAAAATAGCGCAGTCACCGTTTATTGACACAAGCTACCGTTCGGAACGTCTTTAATGGCTTTACTTTTGTACTAAGTGTGCACTTGACAAAGGGTACGTTCAATGTTGCTTTAGATACGGTACTTAAAGGTGTTCCTTGACAGTTATTTGTAATGTGTATTGAATCGATTTATGAGCATACGACTGTGTCCTAGCGAATTACTATGTATCGTTTGCTACACTTGTCTTTATTCCTATGTGAACTAAAACTTTTCGTAGCACTTTATTGGATATCTTCAGTTCCCGCCGCGACATAGCTTCGTAGCGAGCTCATGAGGAAGGACGCCGGAGGGGTTCGAAACTAGTCGGTCAACCCCGATATAACATACGCGTGAGTTAAAAGTCGTTTTTATAATAAGTATTGATATCTTCGAGTGTTATTGACTTTTTTCCCATTTTTAAACTGCTCAAAGAGATGACGCAAAAGTCATAAATTGTGGTTAATATTATGTTTTTCTTATATCTTTTAACCTCAACATCTATCTCTATCTACAGTCGTTCTTTCATTGCTGTAGATCGTGGTCCTGGCGTTATAAAAAAATATATCCAACGTCTATACATGTACATAATTGCGAGAGCTCTTTAATATGGCCCTTTCTAAGCGGGTGTCTGCTAACTGTAAACCTCCATGTCAAATTTCATCATTGTATATCCCGTTGTTTTCGAGATTTCGTGTTAAGTGACCTTTCGCTTTTACATATAACCTGAAAATAAAGCGGAACAGTTTGTTTGCTTGAACGCGCTGATATCAGAAATTACTGGTCCGATTGGAAGAATTCTTTCAGTGTTAGATAGCCCATTTATCGAGGAAGGCTGTGTATTATCACACTAAAATTTAATCAATTTTTTTCAACTAATTTTACGCGGTCCAAGTCGCGGATAACAACTAGTATATAGATGAAATATTTGCTGTACTATTCTGCCACTCACCGCCACTCTGCTCTCTTTGAGATCCAGCCGCATCGCTAAGGCCTCCCTCATGAACACGTCAGGGTAGTGGGACGCCAGGAACGCCCGCTCCAACTCCTCGAGTTGCCACGAATTGAAATTGGTGCGGGAACGTCTTCTTTTGCCGCTGTCACCGTCGTCGTCTCCCACGCCACCTACAAACCAATATTTTGTTAGGATAAGTAAGGTTTCCCTTCCAAGAATCTCCAAACTGTAAGATGTAGAGGCTTCAAATTTTCCACGTTGATAGGACACGCTAAAAACTAATTAGGAAATCTATTGTGAGCGAAATCGGACAGTAACCTTTATCGCGTATCAGATACGGAATCCTTCTGTATGAGCGGGTCTTGTCACGCTCTTGGCCACTTTTTAAAAAAAAAAAAGATTAGTACGTTGATTGACGGTTCGTACGTTTCTATTTTAACATTAATTTAATTAAATGTAAACTGTCACCAAATCTATGATTTTCAACTGTCTTTCCGTTTTTATGTGATCTAAAACAAAACGCATTTAGTTTAATTTTTTTTCTAATTCCGGAGCCTAAAATAGCTCAAAGTGTTTGTACATTTTTGTCCTTGAAGTCTACAAAGTTCTACACAACTTTGCGCAGCTACACAAAGTTTTTAAACTTGCGTTTTTGTTATACGTATCGTGTATATAGTCATATGAAATTAGTCAAGTTAGTAATTTCAACGTTAAAAACAGCCACTCTATTTTTTTTTATTAAAGTAATAAAAATAACATTTATTTTTAACCGACTTTAAGAAAAGGAGGATATATTCGACGTGTTTGGTTTTCTTTTTATGTATGTTCACTAATTTATCCGTGATTTGTGAACGGATTTTAAAAAAATCTCTTTTTATTTGAAACACCATACTTCCGAGTTGGTCCCGTTGCCACCAAGTCAGGTTCTGGTGGTGGAATACCAGATAAATCGAGAGAAAACCTCATTACATTTAATGATTCAAATGTAAACTCATTCGAGTTATAGAAAGAACAAAATAAATGTTTATAAAATGATTTTATAACTGCTTATTATAAGAAAACGAAAGAGCGAATAAATTACACTTTGCCTATTTTATTGAATTAAATTATATTACGAGTAAACACGTCGCCAGTTTGGTACAATAAATAAGTACAGGCGTACGTTTTGACAAATCATTACCAAATATAAGGTAGTAAATATTTTTATTCAGTTTACTTTTTGGTACGGCATATAGTCTAAAAACTTGAGCACATTCATGTTCACAACATATACAAAGTTTACATTATAATGTAACCTAATATATAAAAACATATTACTAAAGTCTTCATATACTACTATCTACAATCCATTTCTTCACGAGTTTATATGAAATTCGCAGCAGTTAGTAATTTCAACAGAAACCGAGCATCTGTGTAATCAGTAAAGGCCTTTTCACAAAAGTCGCATTTTATTCTATACAACGTAATAAAATTATTATAATACCAAATGCCTACACAACTGGATTCTACAGGCTTTGTAAAATAATTCAACGACTGTGCTTCATTACTTACAATAAAAAAGTCATCAATTGAAATAAATTTAAAATTTTGGCAGCTAATAGCTAATCAGCTAGATATACCAGAAAGAAAGAAGAGTAAAAGACAACCACCGGTCACGTGATGGACAACCGTAGCCGATGATTTGGCACGGGCACAGTTAGACGGGAGGACAACCCAAGACCGACAGTCATAGCAGCGCGCGTTCTGCCCTCTATCTCGAAAATGGTTCAAGATATAAAAAAAAGGTTTTTTACAGAAGTTGTAGAGAATTTCATCTTCTACAATATTCATAATAAAATGAAATAGCATAAACCCCATTGGAAACGAGTTATTTACCATAAACGTATGAAAAAAGATTTTTTGACCTTTGACCTTAGGATGTGGATATTCTACGATAGTAAGGCTTTGAGACAAGTGCCAAAATAAAGGTTTATACAATACCAGTTGTTACCCGCGACTTCGTATAAGTAAAATTAGGTCAATAATTTTAGCGTGACGATATATAGCCTATAGCCTTCCTCGATAAATGGGCTATCTAACACTGAAAGAATTTTTCAAATCCTTAGAACCCGTATAAGAACCTTATAAAAACTCTGGCTCGTCAGATTAAGATACGGTAAGTTAATTACATGGAGATAAGCTCATGTTATCTTTCGATTTCAGCGAGAAAAAAGAAAATGGGAGAGTCACAAAGTTGTAAAAAATAACGTCCGCTCCTCGATTTTCGAGCGCGATTTTTTATTTATTGTAAAGGAAATACTCTAAGGAATACGCAAAAAATATAATATGATCATCCATCACGCTCCATAAAACAACGCTCCAGGCGTTATGTACACATGACCTTATTTAAAAAAAAAACGTATTTATTTCGTTTCTGCACAGTCTGCGTAATCCAATGGATCCCTACAACTTCTAGTGGCTACAAAAGAAATATGACCTAAGCGGTTATACATTTTGAATGCATGCACTTAGAGGGCTGATTTTTTTACAGCTTAAAGGGACTGTGGACCTTAGTTTTAGAATTCAATCGCCGGAAAATACAGTTTTCAGCAGCTATACGTTCCAGGCTTTATTATGGTTTTAGCTACATTGACTTGACAAGATCGATAGATTATATTTTTTCAGTAATCCTTAAAGGGTTTCCTTAACAATAAAAAAAAAAATAATAGCGCTCGCATATTTCGAGTAACCATTTTCTCACGCTTATAGAAATGTTCACTTATCTCCATGTAATTAACTTACCTTAATCTGACGCGTGCGAATGTTTCTAAGGTCGATTTTTTTATAAATCTGGCCCCACAGCCACATCCTCTACAATCTAAGCGGACCCTGGTACTACTACACCGGGATAACGCTAGGACGAAGAAGAATCTGTCTGTATTCTAAATACAAGTGTTTCAATGCTTTTAATGCTACTTAAATCAGAGGTGGGCAACCTTTTGGCAGGCAAAGGCCACATCGATAACAAATTAGAAAGAAAGAAACATTTATTTGATTCATCACACTATACTGATAACAATATAATTTATTTAACAATACTTAGACTAGACAATAATATATAGTGTGATGCCCCAACATGGCCTGACTTCTCAGCGAAGTTTGGAAGTGAGTGTACGGGTATGTACCCACTTCCAGCGCTGATTTTCAGAAGTCACCCGAAAAGTTTATTTCATTATAATGATTTTTAGGGCTCCGTAGTACTACAAGGAACCCTTATAAATTCGCTCTGTCCGTCCATCCGTTTGTCTACCCGTAAGGTGGTCCCCCCATAATATTTCCAAACCATTAGACATAGAGACTAGAAATTTTCCATGTTGATAAAACATGCTAAAAACTCATTAGGAAAATTATTTTGAGCGAAATCGGACAACAACTTTTGAAGTTATTTAAAAAATTCGTTTATAGCGTATCACACACGGAACCCTTCTATATAAGCGTGTCTTGACATGCTGTTGGCCATTTTTATTTTAGCCACCGGCTGTTACTTCGGCTATCGGGTAACAGCGTTTTTTAAAGTGAAGTAATAGCGTTTGTTTAAAAGTGCCCGCGCTAAGACGTCTAACTTGATTGTTTTTATTGAATTTCTTCAAATTAATCACGTGGCCCCGTTTCACTTTTCGTTGTAAGTAAACCCTTATAAAAACTTCGATAAGAAGGTCAAAGCTATCCCTTTAAATTTTAGGGTGGTTTATCTCTATAAATAAAAGCGAATGATCACCTATCACGAAATCTGGAAAACCGTAGAACGTATAAAGAGGAAATATGTCAAGGATACTTTGTACAGTTAGTAGACGTCCGCTAAGAGGATTTTTTGATAGGGCAACATTAAGGTGGTCTGTGGGCTATCGGAATTTAATTTTACGTTGACCAAATCGCGAAAAACAGCTAGATTTGATCTATATGAAATGAAAAAATACGTTACGAATATTGTTCTTCATATTCTGTTAGAAATAATAGTATAAATAATAAAATAAGAGAAATAATCATATAAAAATTAACCTTTTTCCGGCCTTAGGATTGGAGATTTTTTTTTAAACGTACATATTAGGAGCCGATTGGCATTTTGAATCCAATTAAAAGACTGTGCTTTAATGGCACATCCTTTTATGTGTTGACTCTTGATCTATAAAAAGTACAAAGTATATTAGCAATTTTTTTTCCACATATTTTCTAGAAAAAACACTAATTCTATTTGACATTATCTTATATTAGGATTGAGGACATTCATTCAATTATATGGAATTACGCAACTTAGCCACTTTTCTTAACTGGCTTTTAATCGTTTTTGGCATTTTAACGCTGAAATAACTCACTTAACCAAGAAATACACCACGCACAATCGACAACACACTTTGACAGATGACAATAATGACATCTCTTATAGATGGTTGCCAGTTGAAGAAATTAGTTCCAATAGTTTTCCGCAATATGGCGAGGTTTTTTATTTTATTGGTCAGGCTATATCAAGAACATCATTTCTACTATTATTAACACCAATAAAGTGTAATTCACATTCTTTAGCAGAAAGTTGCCGAATGTGAGCTTTCCGTATTTATAATAAACGTTAGTGACCTCAAATATGATAACTGAAGTCGCTTAACAAATTTTAATATGTAAACGGAATTTTAATAAGTAATTACTTCCATAATTCTTGGATGAATACCTTTCGTTCTTGTACTATTCTGTGGTTTAGCCTTTTTGATCTTAATTGTATTTTTGTACTGACTGTCCATCACTGCCAAAATAGAGAAAAATAAGTTTTGCAATATTGTACGGAATTAAGGGTAAAAATTTTATTCCAGTAAAAGTTTAAAACCCGTTGCAAGTCATGTCAATTTAATTTTTTGTTTTAAAAAGAGTAAAAAATTTACTACTTTACATGTTTTGTTCGTCGTATTTTAGATTCGTGTAAGCTGAAATGGAAGATAACTCTTGTAGCGATGACGAAGTTAAGGATTCCACTTTGAGTCCTAAATTAAGTGGTAAAAAATTAAAATTAAACGATGGAAGTTCACAAGACAGTATTAAAGAAAGTGGTAGGTATAAATTTTGTTATATTATATAAATTCACGGCGGATCGATTGAATTCTTTTTTTTCCCCTAGCCTCTGGAAGTAAAGTCGAAGAAGAAGAAAACGTCGACAGTGGGATATCAGCCGATAAATCTGAGAGCACAAGCAGTGACGATCGTGCCGCTACCTCTGCTCTTCGTTCTGAATTTCACCCGTCAAACGAGGTAGCAGCCGTCGCCCCATCAAGTAATAATGTTTGTGCCATTCTTTTGAACATCAGACGCTCGAGAAACTATCGGAAACGCCGGACTCCTGACAGAGACTCTGATAGTAATTCTTCAAGGGATTCAGATGATTTATCTGTTGAAGAGACTCCTGAAAGGATTGAGAACATCACAGATGGAGATTCCGCTTCAGCTGACCTATCTAATGGCTTGCCTAGTGTGTAAGTGTTTTTGTTAATGTATATAATTTTAATGTCATGGCTGTGCTGCAGATAAATCAATTCAGATTTTTGTATATGGGGTCATCAGTAAATTATGTCACTTGTTTGGGGGGGGGATAGAATATCACTAAACTGAGACATTGTGTAACAACTGGCAGGGGGGAGGTGGGTCATGCTCTTTTTTTTTAATTATTTTCAATACTTGCATACAATTCTAAAACATGTCATTTCACACAAAGGGTTTATTGTACTTTTATTGAGTTTAATTATCCTGCTGGATAATCCAAGACTTCTGTATGTTACTAAGTTTGGATTTTGTAAGAGTTCAGCATGTTATTTGGCAAGGAATAATATAAAGCTTTCTTTACTGTAGTAGAACCAGCTCGGAGAGTTCCTCTGACAGCAATAACAGCTATGAGAGTGATTATGTAGGCATAGCAGGTGACACAGATAGTGATGAGGCACCGTGGCTCAGAACCGATAATGAAGATGATGAGAATATGGAGAAAAAACCACCTGTTGTCTTGAAAGCTCAACCTAAGCATAAATATCAGATTTTAAGAGGCGAGTAAATAAAGATTTTTTTTTAAAATTTGTTTTGTGATAAGTATTAAGACTCCTGGCCATTCAGCCAGGAGTCTTATTTGCATATCACAGTGGTCATTATTATCTCTAGTAAAATTGTTTCTCCTTTTTTTAATTTCTAGAAGTAATCAATCGTGAAATGGGTCTGACATTTCCCTGCGGCAAAACAATACAAAATGATATTATGTTTGAGCAGAAGTTCTACGGATCACTACATGCCGTCTACAGATTAGATAAATTGCATAACCTATTGAAGCACAGGGGCTGTGTTAATTCTATTAATTTTCATCCTGAAGGTAAGTAATTTTCATGCTAAAATAAGACTTAACATATCAAAAGCTCTTTTGAATTATCGAATATTTTAATTTAAAAGCTACCACCAATTTGGAAAAGTCCAGCCACGGGAAGGATCAGCAAAGAACTCCTTATCCACTTTTTTCAATAGTTTTTAAAAACGAGTTTAAGTACAAAGTTGGAGCGACTTGACTCCAAGCAGTTTGATTTTTAATGATCTCAAAGAAATTATTTCGGTGTTTATTTTTTTTTATTCACAACCATGGAAACTTATTACAATATGTGACTATCATCCTTAGTCATATGGTGAGACAGATGATAATCAGATCATTTATACTTGGTAATTATTCAGGTAGGTGATTAAATTTTTTTATTGCATTAGGGCACAGGATTTTACTATGTAGTTTAATTTTAGATTTTGGTAAATTTACCATATTAAATTAAAACTTTTTATTTCAATTTAATATGTTTTCTACCATTTTAAAATCTGATAACATTGCTAGTTGACACCAAGAACTTTGTCATTATAGTGCATGGCATACATATTTATGAAAAAAACCTATACAGTTGTGAGGAAAAGGGACTCTGTATTTAGTCCTATAATCCCTGTTTTTGTCTCATCAGAATCTTATTGTAAATCTTATCAAAATTGGGGCAGCGTTTGTCATAGATAAATAAAAATACAAATGGAGAGAATGGATGGGGAATTTAAAAAATTGTTTGAGTATTTTTAATGTTGAAAAACACTATGAACTTTAAAAAAACAGATATTTAGAAGCCCCAGTCAGACGGTACAAATTGCAGTTATTTATATGCAAAAGAAGATTGACAGGAATCCAAAAAAAATCGCTTAAGATTGAATTTTAAAATTTTAACTATCCTTTCAGGCAGATTGCTGGCGTCAGGATCGGACGATACAAATGTAATTATATGGGATTGGGCAAAGAAGATAGCTTTGCAAACAATCAAAACTGGCCACAAATCCAATGTATTTCAAAGCAAATTTCTGTACCTCAATGCCCAGAGCCAACTCAATATTGTCACTTGTGCCAGGGACGGACAGGTATGTTATTTTTTATTTCCGTTATGTAAATAAATAATAGATTAATAAATAAAATGTTTAGGGGGAGACTTGCAAACTAAGTAAGTCGTAATACGACAACATAAAGAATGTGATGTTATTTTTCCTGAAATGTATGTGTATGTATTGCCTGTAAAAAATCTCTTGTTGTTGTTATTATTACTGTAAATAAATATAAATAATAAATAAATATATAGGACTATATGACACACAGACGTCTGTTCCTAAGGTAGACAACTTAATGCCTGTGTTCAATTAGACTGTATTTTTTATGTTTGTTACTTCAGAACCTCCGACTGGATGAAGCGATCTTCATGATTGTTTTTTTTTTATTTTAAAGCTGGTGCTTCCCGAACGTCCTATTCCAATATGATCCAGTTCTAACAATTTAAAGACTTTTTGTTACAATTTTAATGAAATGCACGTAATTGTCTATACATTTAGTTGAAAACAGAACACAAGAGCATTTAATTTGGACTTTATGGATTCACGAACTTAAAAAAAAAAACAAATGACATTATTATCATTTACTTAAGTATTATTTTTTTTGGAACCTTGATATATTATTTATCGTCAAATCTTCACTTCACTTCACACTTCACAAATCTTTACTAATTAAACACCTTATTATTAATTAAATAAATAAATAATGATTATTGACGGAAAAATGAAGACAGTTTGGCACATTTTTGTATACTAAACTGGTTAAATGGTTATTATGACTTGTTAATTCGTAATCAGCTAATCGTAGCAAGCTATCGTTGAGAAAATCCTTTTTTCAATCAACGACAAGGACAATCTATAAGACGTATTAAGCTGGCGATTATTCATGTCTGTTTTAACATTTATTAAAGCTAGAGATCGTTGGCAGGTACTTTTATTTTATATAACAAGGGGCAAACAAGCAGGCGGTACTCTTAAGTGATTACCGACGCCCATGGACAACTGCAACACCAGGGGGATCGCAGATGCGTTGCCGGCCTTGAAATATTCTACAAGCTCAAACTTGTTAGTTTGATAATATGCACACACAGTTATTATAATATACACAGCGTGCATATTTCATAGAGAGCACAGAGAAACCATTTATGATATTATCCATTTCTAAATTTAATTTAACTGTACTGACGTTCAATTAGTTTCTATTATTGTTGTAATGACTTTTATTATTGTACTGTAATCAACCAGTTTTGATGCTTTATTTTTTTTTAAGTGGCTGATTATAGAGATAATTTTTAAGCATATTGTGATGATAACTGATAGAATCAGGCGCTACTTTGCGGAAATCCATGACATGCATGAAAAACTAAACTACTTTGCTTTAATCCGCGAATGAATACGAGGGGAAATCTATACTTGTGTTAGAAGCTTCTTGCCACATTTCATGACTTATGTCAACGGGATGTGCCCGTCAGCTTTAATTACCTTTTCAAATGTACGCTTATGAGAAATGCAACATGAATAACCATATCTTTTGATTGCGAACATTTAGAGTTGATTTTTTTACAGCTCCAATTGACCGCAGATCAAAGATCTGCGCTCAACTGGAGTTATTTGGTATTTATTTCAACTTCATAGCTCTAAGCGTTGAGAAAAAAGGGTCTTGACAAAAGTAATCCTTGTCAAATCCTTGACAAAAGGTCTCTTTTTTCCTTTCAAACTACGGAACCCTAAAAATTACACAATTTTATCTCAAATAAATAAAATAGTGTCCATGTTAGTTTTATTTATATTTGACTAGGGGAAAACGCAAAGAAATACAAAATTAATACAGACTATGTATCAAAGACACTATAAATACCATTATTTTAATTTTAAAAGTGTAATAACAGCACCATCTAAGTAAGTCGTAAATTATATGTAATAATCTGTTATTTTTTGTTTTCTAGCTTTGGTTTTAATCTTTCCCGCTCTAAAAAGTTTTAAGAAGAACCTAAAATGTAACACTCAGTAATTAATATACCGATTGAATGAACGATAGTCTAAGTTATTTAAAGAACCAAGGCTATCTAAAATCATTCATCTACATACATACACTAAAGATCGCCGACTGGTCGAATTTCGCCCACAAACCTTTTTACCTTGGCAAATATTTGTTTAAGAATATTCATTTTCTAAAGTAGATATTCTATTCTCTAATATAGATATTGTTATTTTTTGAGATTCCCTAATATGTCATTCTATAAAAGCTCATATCCTTGTGAATTATTAAAGAATATATAATTAATGTCTATGTATTGTTAATTGAGTGTATGAAACTTTAAAATAATTATAAAACAATATTCTTACCTATTAAGAGCAAAATAAAAGTTATTAAAATTTATTATTTCAATAATAAAAGGAACTTGATATTGTTTTTACGAAATTATATAAAAATAATTATGTGCCATTATGTGCCTTATTGAACACTAAGTAAAGTACAAGTATTGTAGAAGTTTATAATATAAGACAAAGCGATGTAAAGACGATCTAAAGAAAGTGGCTGGTACAGAGTGGTTACGTACAGCAAAGGATAAGTGGAAAGCCTTAAAGGAGTCCTTTGTCGCAAGACAAGCTGTCAAGAGGGGAGATTAACCGAATGCCAAGTAACCTTAATTCGATATAGTTTTAATTTGAGATATATTTATTAATTGTACAGAAATGTTTGTGCAACTTTTGCAATAAAGGCTTATTTATACTTACCGTAGGTTCACATTTTAATACACTACAATTCCAACTTTTTGCTTTTGTTTACTAAACACTAAAAATATTGAATATTAACAAAAAGAAACAAAACATGGCAGTAAAACAAGGCGCCCTTATCACATGAAAAATTGATAATTATAATTTATCAATACTTGAAGTACTGATAAATTAATTGCAATCATTTTAATCATGTGACTTTCAAAAGACACTCTTTTTTAAAGTTCATACCATAAATTACGGGCTTGAATAAAGTATAGCTAAGGGTAAAGAAACAGAAAAGTCCTTTGTATTGTATATAATTTATTACACTAAGTTATGCGAGATTAATAAATAGCAGTTTTAGATAGTAATTGTGATACAATTATAATATAACTTAATAAATACTCTACAAGTAACATGTTACGATTTGGACATGATCTCCTTCATCGCTAGCTCAATCTTCAGCTGTATGCAGGCGACCCTCTCTTGGAATATCTGGTTCACAAGGTTCAGTCTTTTTATACGCCAGCTTGCGCACACATCAACCTCCTTGGTGCGTCGACAAACACCCTAAATATTTCTTAAAAAGAAAATAGCCTTTTTCAAGGGTTTAACTTTGCTCAGCTTTACAAATGGCTTAAATAACTGGTTAAAAAGAAAGGAAGATATAATTAAAAAAGTTTTGTTTTCGTGTTGATAATCAGAAAAGGGAATTAAAATGAGTTTAAAGGTAGCGCCATGCTTGTGAGCCGGCGCGTCCGGGCAGCAGTTCCTCTTTCTCACGTGAGATCGGCGTGAAGTGGCGGCAATGCTGTCACGAGTAATGATGGTGTTGTTGTCGCGTTTCGTTCGGTTTGTGAGACTTCCCGGTGGCCTAAATTCATGTACCTTTTAGCTTTAAGACTTTGTGTAACCCAAGTTCGCAATAAATTTGAATTTGAATGTAGTTCATAATTTTGGGTAGATATATCTATGTACATATATGAAAGCGAAAGGTCACCTAACATTTAATCATTTTCATTTATTATAATTTGCATCCTGCGAACGAGCGTTTTTCTTTTCTTAAAAACTTCTGGTTTTTTTTTTAAATCTTAAAACGCGGCACGTTAAATTTTGGGCATGGATATAGTTTTTAGTTAGTAGACAACCGCTAAGAATGATTTTTCGAAAGGGCTCGCAAGTTTAATTTTATACAGGCGAAGTCGTAGGAAACAGCTAGTAACTAATATTCTTTCAATGAATCGTTAATGGTCCCGAATTAATCAGATACTGGTATTTGAAAACCAATGTTAGAATTGGTACTTATCTATCACCCGACCGCAGTAATAGTACCTCTTTTTTACATAAGATAGGCGCGAAGTGGCGGCAATGCTGTCACGTCAAGTGATGGTATTGTTGTCGCGTATCGTTCGGTTTGTGAGACTTTCCGGTGGTCTTAATTAGTCATTAAGACCGGCAACGAATCTGCCTGCCCCTGGTCGTGCAGATGTCCATGGAAGCCAGTAGGCTCTTAGCTGCATGCTGCCTGCTCGTTTGCCTTATAAAATAAAAAAAACCTAGCGATAAGCTCAAATACCTACGACGTTCTCGACATTAAATACAAAGATACTTTATTGTACTTTTAACAGACTTCCGATACAGACAACTTCACGTTTAAACCAATTTTAACACAAGGTTTTTTGAATTCACAACTATATCAGTAAATAATTGAGTATACTTCAAATATGGGAATATTTTAAAATGTTTTTGTTTTTGTAGAAAAGAAAAAAATTAGGAAAGCTTGTAAGAAGGTTACAGCAAAAAAATGCACTTAAAAAACCAGTACCTCTATATTGTTCATGGTAGCTCCCGCCGCAGATTTCCACCATCAAAACCAACACAAACTTTATCAAAATCTGCATTTTTACGTCCACTTACTAGAAACGTTAGCATACGATTGGCAGTATTTAATAAAAATCAGCCATATTATAATATTGCGCAACTATTGTTATTGCTAACGGATATAGCTTTCATAACATTTCTATTCAGCTTTTTTTTTTCTAATTAATAACAAATGAATGAAATGAATGAACGTGTTATGTTATAAATAGTGATGCTAGCGTTAATAATAATTTACTTGAAACAATTTATTACTTTAATTGTTAAAATTGCTAACTATCGGACTCGGGAGATATAGTCCTGCCCGTACGTTGGGTTTCTTACTATTTACTACATTTCTATATCCTGTAATATTATCCCCGTCCCCTTCCCCGTTCCCATTCCCGCCACCGTTTCCGTTCCCGTTCCCGTACCCATTCCCGTCTCCTTCACATAAGAAAAATTTGGTTATAGTGGTAAGTATTCTTAATTTTTTTATTTTTCCGCGCAATTTTCTTTAATTTTCCTTTCATAAGAACCTTCTCCTGATAATAACAAATACATTAAAAAAAGAATTGGTGAAATCGGTCAAGGAATTTACGTGCGACACCATAACCAATGGAAATTGGAATTCATCTCTTTTTATATATATATAAATTATATGTCTGTTTGAAACGTTTTAATACAGGACGTATGTACGAAAACAAGCTTAAATAGATATCTATTGTGTTGGTTGTTATCGATATATTATATTGTTTATTGTATTACACTAGTACACTATTTCATTGAGTCAGTACAAGTTCTTGTATGTATAAAGACGGATTTACATAAGACGAGCCAATGCTCATTCTACCCATATTCTATCAAATTCTTTTAATTTAAACACACATAGAGCATTCTTTACTTATTCTGTCTGCGTTCACAATTATTCTAATTTTTATTCAAGTATTTTGCTCCTTAATATTTTTGTGTAAACGCTAAGAAGGATCTTTCGTTTACACTAAAAGATCGAGAAAGAATGCTCTTGTTCTAGCTGTAGATAGATACGAAGCAACATCAAAATATTGACGAATTTCATAAGTAACCGAAGATGATTAAAAAAGATGGCGGATCTAATGGCGGGAATATGTGAAGTTATGAGATTATACAATTTTTAGAGGCTTTCCGGGTCTGTACCGTCTGCTATTTTGATTCTTCCCAATCGGTGTATATAATATTTTTATTTTATGAGATTATTTTGATGACGGAAGATCAAGTTGGACGATATATACCGTAGGAAGCCAAGAGAAATGAAGTTATAACATTAATTTTTATTTTCACTGCCAAGTCGTACTTTAAATAGAATTATATATTACTAAAATCGTATTCTTAAAATAAACAGCATAACAGGAAAAATCTGTAAATTTTCTTTTAGATAAAAAATACGAGTACGTCCTGTAAATTGTTTGGATATTTTTTACATTTATATTGTACGCAAAAAAACATAGTTCATATATTTAAAAATAGAAATAAGAAGTCCTTATAGAACGTGAATGCACGACGTGAAGGAATTTAGCACGTACGAATATGCACACAAACGTATTAATATCTTAAGCCGGAGCCAGACATAACTCAAAGTGTTTGTACATTTTTGTCCTTGAAGACTACAAAGTACTACAAAACTTTGCGCAGCTACACAAAGTCCCCGGCAAATGAAGTTATATCTGGCTCGGGCATTAGTGTGATCGTACGAATTCAATTACACATAGCTAGTAAAAAAAGAGTTAAAATAAAAAATACACTGCTTTCTTAACATCACAAACAATAACTGCATCAGTAAACGGTACGAAAGCGTGGGTAGAATGCGCAAACGGAAAAATGCTTCCCGACACAAAAGAGCCAGAGTTTCCCCGGTCAGGGCTTTGATTGATTGTGCACTCTTGCATACACCGCTCCAGAGATATTGAAATATACCATAGAAATACTAGACAGCGCGGATTATATTCAAAAATACCATAGACATAGTAATAATAGAGTGCGCGGTTCATATTGAAATATACCATAGACATAGAAATTACTAGACTGCACGGTTTATATTGAAATATACCATAGACATAGAAATACTAGACTGCGTGCTTCGTATACTTTCTATATTGAAACGTTCTGCCAACTTCAGAAAGGGATAGCCTCTGTTCTAAGGTAGTGCTAACTTTGTTCAACTGTGCGGTGATTCGTGAAACAACTATATTGGAGTTTTCTTTCTATCTCTCTCTAAAATTGGAAGGTGAATTTCATCAAATGCGCAGTCTAATATACCTAAGTCTATGAAATACCCGCTAATGAAAAATAATGGTAGTTCATGTAACAGTTATTAGAACTGCATCTTCTATTGTTATTATTTTTAAGAAAAATACATTAATAAAGCGTGAAATTACACCCGCTTCCATTTTAGTAACAGCTTACGGTACTTTTTCTGAAAATGAGAACCTTTGAAAATATAATTTTTATTTTAGAACTAAGACTTTCGTGAGCGGAATTCATACTAATTATAAAAACGGCTTTTAAACTGACGCGTATGTTATATCGGGATTGCCCGAAAAGTTACGAACCCGTCCGGGGTCCTTCCTCATGAGCTTGCTACGAAGCTCGCTACGTAAGCTCAAAGCTCGCTACGCACAGTTCCCGCCGCGACACCGCTTCATAGCGAGCTCATGAGGAAGGATCCTGGACGGGTTCGAAACTAAAGGTTCTTTACGAATAACCTTTGTAGAGTCTATCTCCTGATGATGCTTCGGTGTCGAAGCGAAACGTGCGTTGAGGCACACTTCTTCCAATCTGAACAGTAGTAGTCCACTTAAGAAGTTGAAATCTCATTCGATCTGGAGTGACTTCTATAAAAAGTTTTTGCTACCATTTTTTACCACGTAAAAAATGGAAAACTTTGTTAAAAAATAAGAAAATAAAAAGATATGAAAATAATTTATTTAGGTTTCTGCAAATGTCTTCAAAATGATTAATAATTAAAAAAAAAATTCTTAATCAGGAGAAAATTTGCTATAAATATTTCTACCTCATGAAACTCTGTCTTCATTATTTATTGTGCTAATTTAATACTGACAATGGCGACCGCGCGTCAATTTCGTTATAGAAGAAGAAGAAGAAATAGTTTTATTTGGGATAAAACACTTATTGTGGTATTGAAAATACAGTTCGTTTTCGGGTTGTTATTGTTATTTTTGATACAGATACTTTGATATAAGCGGCTGCTTAATGTTCAACAAGAGGCATACCTTTTAATTGCAGTTTATGTTAAAAATGTGGTATGTTAAATAAATGTTAAAAGAAATGATATGTGGTTAAAAAAAAGGTATGAAAGGGACATTTTTCAATATAGACTTTAACGATGACTCTCTTTATGAAACACTCAGCTGTAACGTTTAGATATAATCATTATTTTTCTGTAGATAGGCAGAAAGGAAATATAAATTAATAAGAAGTTACATACATTCATTCAATAGTAAAGGCACTTAATTTCGTTTAGATTCTCAAATATATGGGATAATATTTATTATTACGTTAGGCGGAATCTAACACTGAATTTAAGTTTGAAAATCCGGCCTCTTTAAAATGTTCGTCAGTTAAGAATCAAAGAAGTACGTACTTTTGGATAGCATTTGTTACTTTGATACAAGTATATTAGTGCATGAAGCGAAAATTTTAAGTACCTTCAACAAAAATGTGAAAGTCATTTTAACGCTATGTTTTTATAATTTGTATTTTTTTTTTACTTCAATGATGAACAATATTTTACCGATTATATTTGGTTAACTTGCTATATTAAAACTTGTGTAAAAATAAGAATCTAAGCTTGTGTGTAACATCTATAATTAAGACAACGCTTAGTTTTATAGATCATGTAAAAAAAGACAAACAAATATCATTATAATAACATTTCAATATCAGTTTATTAACTGTTATTGAACTACATTAGTTGTTATGCAAATGCCATTTTATCGAAATACATATAAGCGGATTAAATCGTAAATGACAAAACGTTTTTTGCGATTTCCCGTAATCTACATTTTGAGTTAGGTCAGTTTAATAACTAAGGATGCGAAATGGCATATTTTTTCGAGAAGTGAATTCAGTTTTCACTTGTAGTCTTCAGCTAGATATTTAGATAACTCGAGGCTTTTAGATGGCCAAAAGGGCATTTACTATGTCAGTCCCTATCGGAAGAGACATAAATGATTTGTATGAAAATGAATCTCTTCCCCACAAGACTGTATAAAAGAAAACAGCAGTTTTAATCTTTCTTTGGTATTACTTTGACATGTGACACGAAGCCTAGAGCAACAACAAGTAACCCAGTCGGATAGAAATTTTATTACTGCAATGTTTAGGGGGGTTATTAAAAGTTTAAATTAAAAAACTCGCCCAAATTCCGACGATGCGTTACCGGCCATTTTGAATTTAACGTGAATTGGTTTTCGAGCATTATCTCCTTCATTTTCAACTTTTTTACAAAAATGACTAAGCTGTTGCAAATTTATTTCTATACAACTTTAGTTCTAACAATTTTTATCGGTTTTAGTTATGTTGTAAGTTTTTCTTAAAGTAAAAAATAGCAAACAAACATCTTCTACGAGAGTGTAAAAATACAATTGATTTAAAATAATAATTATAAAATACAATACATTAAGAAATCAAAGATAGAATCTATACAAATCGAATGTAGTTTTCTCACTTATCCTAACTAAATGTTTTTTATGGTTTCATGCATTAGATAAAACCGATCAACACGATATTTTGTATACTTATAAATGGACGGCGGTAAAAGAAAACACAGTGTCCTTATCCTTCTTTTAAAGGCGAAAGTTAAAAAGAAATATAAAAAACGAACACTGACAGATCGGGAGTCCCAACAGAAGTGAAATCGTTCGGTAACGATGACGTGAGTTTCAAGATTGTACACATAAAGAGAACACACATAAAGATTATATGTATGGGCTATGGAAATACATACGGAACTAAAAAATATATAAGAACCTCTGTTCTCGACGTTGTTTTTGACTTTGAGACCTAAGTTTTTTTTTATTATAGTCTAATAATAAAAGTATGTATATACATAATATATTAATATTTTTTTTTATTTAAATATTTTAAGTTAAAGATGTTTTATTCTAAAAATACACGCCCCTCTACTAATTGATTGCAACGCTTGCTTATGTGTGTGCAGCGTCTTTATCGTAAACTCAAACTCAACTACTAACTGTAACCAACGACATTGACGAGATTGCGTGTTTGTGTCTACACGCTATTATGCATGGTGAAAACTTTGGAAGGGCGTGCATTTTTAGACTGTACGCACTCTACCCATACAAAACATAAAGCTGCATTCCGCCCCAACAGTCGAGAGAGAAAATACTGAAATCTTATTTGTTAAGACACACTACTACCCGCTACTTCGTTCGTATCGTATGTCTTTATTACAGACTATTTTTAACCCACTTAAAAACAGGAAGAGGTTCTCAATTCAACTGTATTTTTTAATGTTTGTTACTTCAAAACTTTCGACTGTGCAAACTGATTTTGAAAATTCTTTCTTTTATTTGAAAGCTAGTGTTTTTCGTATTGTCCCAAATCAAGTCCAGTTCTGACAATCCGAAGTCGGTTTTTTTTTTCAGAAAGAAAGATTATTAAATATAAAGTCACTTTTTCGATAAAAACATTATTGCTTTCACATTTGGTTGTCACCAACATTTCTAACCTCCTTTTTCGCAAGAAATACTGGCAGCACTGGCATATAAGAAGTGCATTGTCGGCAATGATATCAAAAAAGAAAAAGAATGTTATATAATAATGGCGGGAATTAGGGTTTTTTTTATCTGTCAACTGTCAATTGTAATTGTTATGTTATTATAGGAATTAGTAAAAGAAATAAAATAAGAATTATTGAATAGATTAATAATCTGAAGGAAGGATATTCTATTAAAAATGTTAACAGTCATTTACTCACTTTTAGATTTCGCAAATTGTTGTGTTTATAACTAGTACGTAACATAATGTCGGTATTAAATCATAAAATTAAATGCCTCTTACATGAATCGCACAATTACTTGCTACGAGCTTTCGCAGCGCTACGGCTTCGATGATATTCTCTAACTAAATAATATGGAACTTGGCTCATATCTAAGATAGTGATTTTCGGTGGAGAACCAATCTAGCTTTAGATCAACACTCGTCTTACTCTATTTGCTTTCTCAGTCATTATTTATGAATCTCTACATAAAAAAGTTGAAGTGTTTATCTGTGATTACGAATTTATAATATTATATTAGGTCTTTAAGCTTACATATTTTTTTTATATAACAAGAGGCAAAGGGGCAGGCGACATTCACTTGAGTGACTACCGATGCCCATGGATAACTGCGACAACAGAGGGCTCACAAATGCGTTGCCGGCCTTTAAAGGACGAGTGGGAGCGTTTTGATTGTAAACTCAACCATGCTTTGCGTCTACATGCTATTTTGCGGGTAGTGTTAAATACTTTGGAGTAGCTGGGCGTGTGTTTTAGAGTGGAACATCTCTAACTAGTTTATAACAATTCGAATATGGAATTTAAGAGCACCAAAACCGTTTTAATTTTTTTAAATCTAACCGACTCGTTCAAGATGGCTACAAATGGAGAAAGGTAAAATTTTAGCTGATTTAATGCTCTTTGACTTATACATAATGATATACCTTCTAGAAAATCTTCTCAGTCCGAAATCTTCCAATTAATCCGACTTCATTGGTCAGATAAAGAGTTTTTCAGACTTTAGAAGAATTATTTAAATTTTATAATTTAAATTTCCGGTTACATTTATACACAAAGTAATAATATATTTTTTTAAATAATAAAATATGAAAAAGTCCTTCAAAGTCGGAAGAGCTCTTTATCTGACTAATGAAGTCGGAATAATTGGAAGATTACGGACTGACAAATTTTTTCACTGTTACTGGTAATATTGTTGAATGAATTTTGGCAATACGCGCAGAACTTTCAAATACAAACATACCGGAGCCAGACATAGCTCAAAATGTTTGTACCTTTTTGACCTTGAAGTCCACAAAGTTCTACAAAACTTTGTGAGTTTACACAAAGTCCCCGACCACACTACATGATCATTGAAATGATCATTCAAATGAAGCTATGTCTGGCTCCGGCATCGCAATAATGTACAAACAGTGATTGACGGACATGCTTTGCTATATATGTTTATAAATGTTTTGGTGTCCTTAGGCCGCGGTGCACTCAGTGCGGAGACCACATAAGTAATACCATGGTCTCTATGGATGACAACCGCAACCGTTAAAAAAAACCATCACGTTCCATTTTCTAAACTAAATTAAACATTAGCCAACGAAATTATAAAGAAAAATATATTCCACAACACTTTCATTATACCTAACCAAACGTAAATAAACTTTTATTTTTTTATACACCGAATACACTAAAAAGATATTTTTAATAACAAAATCTTACGATAGGATATAAAAATAAAATGTACTTGTTCTGTGTACAAATTAAAAAAAAGAAAAAAAAAACATTGTTCGCTACGAAATTAAAACGGACATCATTTTTCTATATGTCAAACACACCCCAATGTATTTTTTAGATTTAATCTCAACTTTAATCATATCTCTTAAACTGTCCCTCTGTTAGATGGCCAAGAGCCGTGTAGAGTCCGTTCAGTCTAAAACGGCGCTCCCCTCCACTAAATTTGCAACGCTTGCTTATATGTATGCAGCAGGTTGACCATGAATTTTTTCATTAAAACTATTCCTTAAGTTCAATAAGATTAATAAACGTCTTGATTCTTTATACACATGACATCCTACCAGATGTCAAAATAACCATAAACAATCTAGAATAGAATTTACATGCCCATTATCATACTTAATATGTGAATATAACCTAATCGGACAGTCTAACCATCAAATAAATGGTGCAACATTATCATATATTCAATTGTTCAGAGAAAACCGCAAAAAAAAAATGTAAGAAAACATAGATTACATTCAAGAATCGTAAAAATAATTGTTCCATATAAGTAATTTCATGTTTCCCATTCTGGTGCCCATACAAGGGACACCCTATTGTGCAGCGATTTTATTCTTAATTCAAACGACGAGCTCGTCTACACATTTTGCATGTGGAGGTTGCATTTGGAGGGGCGTGCAGTTTTAGAACGAACGAGCTATACACAAGCTCCGTTTTTCCAAACGAAATATAATTTAATTACTTTTTGCAGCAATAATCAAAAGTGACCATCAAATAAATTTACAGAATCAAGAGTCCGCTTTAGGTTTTAGGTTGTTGAGACGTCCGTTTAAATACAAAAATCTCTAGTAATACTTCGCACATAGTAAAAATAACAACAAAATAATACAAATAACCAGTGTTTAATAAAGTCAGCAAGAATTAAAAAAAAAACCCCTCGGCACGAGGTACACTGGGGAACGGAAAAAAACAAATCTTTTCATAGAAAAAATTGATGTACTTTATAAAATTTTTTTTCAGGCATCAAAGTATCATTTTTATTTACCGATCCTCTGATTTCGTATAAATGCTAAACCTATATTAAATCTTCAATCTGATAAAGAATTATTTTTCTTAAAAAATAACATTTATTTATAATTTGCACGGCGGAAAAGCGATATTTATTTGCGCGACTATAATTATTTTGGTCAAACATTTTGACACAGCTAAATTAAACAATTAATGAAAGGTACATGTTATGTTATAATTGGTGGGGGCCCGCATGTCGGATGCACCTCGACCCTGTTGGATCTTTTGTGCTCATGAAAGGTACATAATAAAAATAGAAAAATATTTGCCACTACTATAAAGTTAAAATAGTTCAGTATTCTGTAAAATGTACTGCAAATTTGTAGAATTGCCTATTATGAATTAATTTACTAAAGAGTGCGATATATAGTGAAAGAGAAGGAATTTTTTTTATAATAGATTGAATAATTATGAAGTCATGGAGACTTTAATAAGGGGTAATATCTCTTATGAGAGAAAAGGTAAAAAAGCGTCCAGCGTAATAGCTTAGATATTAGTTCAATAACATTCCAGAATGAAGCTGGTGTAGACACAAAATATGGTATGAATGTAGCAATTATAGACCAATAATAATCTTTAAAATTCACCCTGATGCTGATGTGGCGCCACCCTTATTAACACATTGCGACGGACATTTTTAATATACAGAGACATTACTTCTTATCAAAGTCTCCATGCATAAAGTTTATCTTTGATAATATCATGTTTTGATTTCGCAATTATTCTTAGATCAAAATAGGCGTTTATTTTTTTTTTCAAAGTGTAAGCATTAATGAAGAGTGAGCTAAAAGTAATTTAAATTAAAAAAAAAAAACAAAGAGACGAAAAGCTACAACAAAATTTGAGCCTCAAATAGTCAATAGTATAGAATAGAGACGGGGTTACATTATATCGATTTAATTTCAGAAAACATTAGGCATATTTAAAAGCAGATTGCTTTAATATTATAAAAAAAGACCTACAAGCCTAACACCTAAGTCGCTAGTTGCCTTATCGCAATTATAAGATTTAAAAAGGCACAAAAATACCAGGCAGTCCCTATTGTACTGTTTTTTTTTCTTCACCAATTATTCCTTAACAACGAATCGAATAATTCAGCCTATATTTTACATCATTTAAATTTGTTTACATTTCTGTAGCAACATTATTTCCTAATGCATTCTCGTAAAGAACTTCGATTAGCTAAAATGATCAAAATAGGGGCTGCACATACTAACATTACATGTATAAGCAAGTTTTATTTCTGTATTATTTATAGTAGTATAGTTATCGTATAGTGTCCTCTAATCTCACTTGATCAAAATTGAGCGATTTCGTGATCTAAAAATCACTCTATTTGTATGTATATGTGCTTATTGGCTACCTCGTATCTTCCAAATGATTTGATGCATGTCGACAATTGTCCCAAAAACCAAGTGCCCTCTTAACGGTCAAAAACTAAGTACACACAAATCCAACTTAGGTTTAATAGACTATATTATGAGCTTAAAGCCTAATCTAAGTTAAATGCAAGCATCAAGTTTATCATCAGCATCATCAAGCCAGGACACAATTGGAAATTGTAACCTTTAATAGATTTTCCGTTTTTAATTTTGTTAAAAAGTTTATTTTAATTCTGTTTTCCATTTTGAACTTTATTTCGATATAAGGCTTGTATTAGGAGTGCAAGAATACACCAAAGGCGGTGGGGTTTGAACCAAGTACCTTGCGGATTTCAGTCCATACCTTATAACGTTGAGCTATTGAGGCTCTAAAGATTTAATATGAATGTTTTCAAAGAAAAGTGAATTTAATCTTTAAAATATTAAATACGTAGGAGCATCTTAGAAAAAACTCGCAAAAGTATTTTTTTGTGACCCGGCAGTTTGCTTACCATGACCTGGCACCGAGTAGCGACCCTCCATTTGGGAAACGCTGGTCTAGTACTTATTTTATACAATTTATTAAGCTCAGCAATGTAACAATAACATAAATATCAAATAATATTCTTGTAGCAGTACAGTTGTGTTGGTAAATCCATTGCACGGAAAATATATTTTCAATATTTTTATCTCTTCTGTGTTGCTCTATATTTTTTGAATAATTAAATTTAGCAAATGGACAGGATTGGCATGAGATAGCTATAATAATTTAAGAGAAATAAATGTTGAAAGATGAATATAATTGAAAAAAACATTATAATAATGGGGACAGCACTGTAACAAACTATGTTTTTAATATTTTTATCTCTTTTTGTTACTCTATATTTTTTTAAATAATTAAATTTGCAAATGGATGGGATTGGCACGAGATAGCAAATATAATACAAGAGAAATACAATATAAAAACATAAGAATACTGTGTAATAAATATATAGAAATTCGCAAGTTCTGTCGAGCGAATATACTAGAATAAGAGGACGCCAATTGCAACAGATTGATTTTTAATTATCACGATAACCCCTGAATGAATTTCCGCCGACTCTGGTAACATAAATTTCAAAATTCGGGACGCCTAGAAGTCTGGCTATGTCCCATTATAGTAACTATAATTGGAAGTTACGAGCAATGCTGTTTTTAAGTATACTGTGTGCCTGTTTTATTATATTTTGATTATTTGAAAGAGGCTATATGTAAATAAAAAATATACATGTTTTTGTATTACCTTTATTTAGTTATGCAATACAGCAATAAAACCATATTTATAAATAGTGTTTTAATTAAAATTCGAAAAGTATAACAAAATTCACCTATCATTCACACTACAGAAAAAAGGAACACTAATAAAAATACATTTATATTGAATTAATTACATTTTTAAATTTATATAAAAACAATATATTCAAAACTATAAAGAGAAATAAAAGGTTTCAATTCACACATACTTTAAATAACATTTAGAAGACACTCGTAATATAAGAACGAATAAAATCAACACGCATATAAAAGACCGAATGACTGATTACAACATTTCTCTTATTACGAGCTCGTACTTATTTACATTTCGATAACTTATCTCAGCCTTCAGATGTCAAAAGCACAGAGAGCCTCTTTTCATTAGGTGACATGGTGAATCTTACATGACTTTGAAGTTCTTATCTTTCCGCCTACCCTATGTCTGATACGGATGAAACTTTTATTTAGAACTTTTAAAGGGGCACAATTTCGTCATAAATGACTTTTGCAAAACTTTTACCATTTACGCAAATGGGAAAAAGAACCCCCGATTTTGAAACATTCTTCATTGGTGCTCCGCTCGTATTAGACTTAGCGTGATATATAGCCTATATAGCCTTTCTCGGTAAATGACCTATCTAACACTGAAAGAATTTTTCAAATCGCACATGTACATCCTGAGATTAGTACGTTCAAACAAACAAACAAAAAAAAATTCTTCAGCTTTATATATTAGTATAGATAGATTTAATTTCTGTATTTAATATGAAAAGTTAATAGAGTGGAAATTACAAAAGGCACTATTGAAACTAGTAACAATTGGAGTGCCTTAAAAAATAATTAACCTGACAGTCTTTTTTATTTTTGTTAAAAGTAATTAAAGTTAATAAATAAATTTTCAACTAGCTATGCCCGCGACTTCATTCACGTAAAATTGGCTAACAAAAGATTCAATTTTAGCGTAATGATATACATATATAGTAGCTTTCCTCGATAAATGGGCTTTCTAGCACTAAGAGAATTTTTCAAATAGGACCAGTAGTTCCTGAGATTAGTGCGTTCAAGCAAACAAACAAACAAACAAACACTTCATCTTTATATTAGTATAGACTGAAAGAATTATTTAGGTCATTAATATATTTTTATTGTTATCTTTTATTAAATATATTCCCAAAAAAGTCAATAGCTTCGTATCGTTTCGCAAACGATATCAAAGTGATTAAACTGGGCATTAGCGCTTTACGCGTTTTTAGCTGCATCGCAATAGTTTTTGCTTATATATGTGAATATAGGTATTGCTAGTTGCCACTATAAAGCTTAAAACTAGGTATTTATCTATATATTAATTTTAAAATTAATATAAGTAAAATATTAATAAATCATTTTTTTTAATTAGCCTATAATGTCCCATTGCTGGGCAAAGGCCTCCCCACTCTTAGACCACTCTCCTCTATCCAGAGTTAAACCAATCCACTCCTTTCCCGCAAAGGCGTCCAAGTCGTCGCGCCACCTCTTCCTCGGCCTACCTGGTCTACGGTGGCTATTGGTGGGAGTAAATACAGAGATATAAATAAAATATTCTACTTGCATTCTTATTAACTATATATATACTACTAGCTGTGTTCGCGACTACGTCTGCGTAAAGTTAGATAAAAAAAGATCCAATTTTAACGTGATGATATATAGCCTATAGCCTTCCTCGATAAATGGGCTATCTAACACTGAAAGAATTTTTCAAATCAGACCAATATTTTCTGAGATTAGCGCGTTGAAGCTAACAAACTCTTCAGCTTTATACATTAGCGTGCCTTTAAGTAATTTAAAAGTTTGTTCTCTATATGTTTAATAAATCATTGAAATGATTGAAATAAAAATATTGCAGTAGCCTTCATTGACCCAAGTTTCGTCGGTGTAATAAATGATTAATTTCTTAGGAAATTTTTCTTTTTAAATTCTGTTATATAGGTCATTTTAGATCAGGGAATATAAGCCGTTCCGGATCGTTTTTATTACGCAGATATGAAAAGTTAGTAGTCCGACAATTAATTAAGGGAATAATAAGGAAGAATATTATTACAAAAAAAAAACACATACAAAATACAATTTATACAGATAAAAAAAAATAAAAAGCATTCATAAACCATTTCATTTGATGCATATTATAAGTTAACAGCAATCTGTAGTGTGTTTTACAGTTTGTAGGATGTTGTTTGTAAAAAAAAAATAATTAATGAAGAAACTAGAGAAGAAGAAAAATTTAAGACAACTGCTAAGACCACTTGACGATTAAAGCAAAGTAGTTTAGTTTCTCATGCATGTCATGGATTTCCGCAAAGTAACGCCTGATTCTATCAATTAATATCGCATTTGTTAACCAATTTCTGTAATTAAATAAAATCAATAACCATTCACAAATCCAGCTAATAAAGGGAACACGTCCTCAATATGAACAAGTAAGGGAAGTTTGAAGACAAATATCACGACTGATCACGCGAAACTCTTCAACTTGAGTCGATACCAATAGTTCCAGATTCTCATTAAGTGCCTCGAGTAACTTCAGTCGTGCCAACTTTGTATGTACGACATATAGATGGAGAAGGGAATGTTTGATCATTCCAATTTGTCTCAATGATTAAATATAACTTGCTGATAGTTGTTCAAATAAGTATAATTTCAGACTTTTATATTAATTGTCTGACGCTGAGAAGAGCTTTTAAAACCTAGCCGAGTATTATTTTTCCATTCGCCATTTAACGTCGATTTAAGCGAGTGTGTTCGAGGAATTTTTCAGAATAATACCTATAATAAACTTATAAAGGTAAAAATGGTGTAAAAAAATCTATCGTAAACCACGTTCTAATGCTTCACATCTGTGTAAGTTGTGCAAGTATTTACACAGATTATTTCTAATGTCATAAAAATTAAAAAAAAAATTCTTAACTATACAAAGAAACACTACCCAATACCCATACTAAAATATACCTCAATAACCCTCGCAAAAATTAAATACAGCACGAAACGCTAACAGATATCGTGGGGTATTTAAGACCAGAGGCTGAAACCTTTACGGCCCGAGGTGCCTCGCACCCGCCTCTTGAATACAAATGAGCGAATCTTAACCCTCAATCTGGTGAATGCATGCGCGAACGGTTAGACCCACCTATCTGAACATTGAT
Organism: Charaxes varanes; assembly: GCA_024363005.1. Taxonomy (NCBI): domain Eukaryota; kingdom Metazoa; phylum Arthropoda; class Insecta; order Lepidoptera; family Nymphalidae; genus Charaxes; species Charaxes varanes. The sequence goes on from JANCMC010033613.1 coordinate 786,676, forward strand.
TTTTTAAACGAACATTTTTTCATTCACTTAAGAATGGGCGAAATCGTTTCGAATGATTTCTTAACGTGTCTTAAGAGTTTAATTTTTGACTTAAACTAAATTAAAATTATTATTTACATATTATTATTTATTAATTAAATTTAATTTTGATTTAAGCCAGGGAGGTTTTGTTTCCTTCGAGAACTTCACTAAGTTATAGTAGTTTTGTACATATACTCTTATTTATTCAATGGTAAATAAATATCTCACAATTGCATATTACTCAGTTTTGTTCCATTACACATAACAAACAAACACAGCCAGTACTAGGCTGTGTTTGATTATTTTATTTTACTTCTTGTATTTTCGTCATTCATGCAACACATTCACTTCTATATACATATTCTTGCTCTTCACATTCCATCAGTATCAGAACCACAAAATTACGCGATTAAATGTACCTCATTGTGTTTCGGGGATTATGGGGATTTCGGGGATGGCGTCAGCGGCAGCTAATAGTCTTAACTCGCCCCACAAAAACATCCTCTGCAATTTAAATGGTCTACAGCTACTAGATCGAGTAAACGTTAGGAAGAAAATTAATGTAACTACTTACTGTCAAGGTACAAATATTCCACGTGACATCAAATTTTATTAATACGAACCGTCCTCATATAACTCCCTCCCCCGCACATCTGTATTCGTCGTACGATCGGCATATTAAACGCACACGATGCTGGAAATCTTTTAAAGCACTTACTTGCGAGTTTAAAGGGAGCGTTTAATACAGCCCCGAAGGTTCCACACGTAGCACATGTTGGGGATCCGCTGATCGAGATTTTATCTCCGAGTTAATAAAATGACACTCATGGGTCTAAGTGACACGCGGCCCGCGAGAGTAGTGTTGATTAATTACTTATACAAGTATTTGAGGTTATTTTTTGTGCATGAACAGTTTCTCGACAAAAATATCCTTTCCACCTTTGCATCTGAACTTTCTAGATTAGTTTTTGGAAATGCTTTTAACATGAAGATTGCTGCTGCTAGCTAGCTATTCTTCTTTTCAAAATTGTTAATATGCAATACTATAATTTAGTCAACAAATTAAAAAAATGTTGCTTCTTGATACAATAGCTAGTTATTTCAAATGATATCCAGAAAAATTTGCAACCCCAAAAACTATACGAAAACAATAAAAGACTTTACTAGCCTTTGTAGTCTATCTCCTGATGATGGTTCGGTTTGAAGACGAAACCTGCGTTGAGGCACAATAGAATCAAAAGCGTAGTGTGCTTTGGTGACGGCGCGGTTTTTTTCTGGTACCGAATATCTCTCCAATATTCGCAAAATTTAAGCAAAGTTTTGTTGTTTCTCCTGCTTTTCGCGTGGCTTTACACAAAATAACCTGAACAACAAGTGCAAGTGTGATTCGCATATTAAGGCTTTTGTACCGTCACGTCACGTAACGTCACGTAAAACTTTATCATTATTTTTTTCAATTTTGTACTTTTCTTAAGATTTCTTTTAATTTGATAGTCATCATAGTTTTTATTTTATTTTTGAAGCAACAATAAATTTACAGTATTCGGAATTTTTCCGAAAATAGCTCATGCCAAAATTTATGATTCTAAGTCAACAGTTAGTGCCCTGTTTCCAATATCCTTTGCTAATGATAGGAAATGTGACATAAACGGCCATCTACTCTGATTGCACTTACACAATTGATTTGATGTAACGAAATAAGGGCTCCATTTTTCCTTTAGAGGTACAGAACCCTAAAAAAGGTTATTTAGAAAGTTACCTTGTCGCATATGCCCGTCGCTTGTACCACACATTAAAGAGCCATGTTCTACCCAGTTCGCCTGATCTCCCAGATCTGTGTAGCTCAAATGCTCCGATGAATTGCCGAGTCTGTGTTTTTTAACCAAGTCGAAATCGTTCCTTGGAAAACGCTTGATAAATTCACAGAGTAGACTTGAGTGAAAAAAATTATCGTTTAAATATACTCTTTAATAACGGATCTTGACATTTAGCACTTTGTACTCTTTGGAGGATTCTTTTATCTTATTTTGATCTTCGCATGATGTAAAACAATATCGGTTTTCATCAATAAACAGATTGATTGTAGAGGAAAATTAAAAAAAAACGAATATTTCTAAATTTATAAAATCACTAAAATCACGGAAAACACCTCGAGTATAGTGCGGTCAAGAATACATTTTGTTCAAATTTTCGATGACTGTAGATCTGTATGCTCCACAGATGATCGCGGCGCGCAGCCTCCTTTCATCTCGCGTATCCAAAGTTGCTTTGATCGTCCGCGGAAACCGGGGTTTAAATTGAGATGGTTTATAAGAAATGTTTCCCTAAACATCCTACCTGTTACGCATAAATAAAATTTAAGTGCTTTGTCTATTCTTTTTAATCGAACACTAAGGCACTCTAAGGCATTAAAGATTGTGTACGATACCAGCAGTAGGACGAAACTTTTATATACTTCGTCCGATCTTTACAACCTTTTGATTAAAACCACTTATTCGATAAGACTACAGTGACAGTCACTTACATTAATTCACTTAATACTAAGAGACGAATGCAAAAAACTAAAAGTAATGATCAATTGAAAAGTAAACTCAACATGGGCAAGCTATTACAACACATAATGAAACTATAATTATATAATGAAAATAGAAAATCTTACTAAAATAAAAATTAATATTAACTTCGCAATTTTTTTTTTCGCAACATATATAATAAGTCGAAATAAATATCAACAACAATATTATATTTTTTAACAACTTCATCCAGTCCTGCTTCGGGATCCAAGTACTGTTCAGCGCAACGGAGGACAAAAATATTTGAACAGTGATAGTGAGGTTCGAGGCTAAACGGGCTTAAGGTTGAACTATACCATATTAAATTATATTTTAATTATTTTAGTATTAAATTAATAAATTATATGACACAAGTTGTTTGACATCCATTGACAATGCGGATAAGGTTTGTAACCATTATTAAGGATTAGGATGTATAAATAGTTAAATTAATGCTAGATGCTATGTATAAGTGCTAGACTGCCTTTGCAAGAGAAAAAAAATATGGAGAAAGCTTTAAAAATTTTTTTTTTTACTATTTTCCAAAGGCAGAAAAGTACTTTTGGGTTGTTTTTTGATGAGTATTTATTTTAAATAAAATTTAACCGATTTTTTTCTTTATGAATCGTGTAGTAATCTACTAAAGTTGAAAAGTGCTCATTTGAAACTTATTCGACAGTTTTCGAATCGGTGCTAAGGAAATTCTCGCCGTACGTTATGTTTCATTTTAAAATATATCCTAAGTTTGTGGCCTCCAATGAAGGATCTTACAGCAATATTCCAGAATCTTACTGAAAGTATTGTCATGAGTTTAAAAACGAACTTTTACGCATTACAATGTTGAATAGTTCTTTATATTAATGAAAACAGTACCTCTGGCCAGTCGCTTCAGCTTTTTATATTACAATTACGATATAACAAAAAATTATTGTCAGTTTATTTTAAGAGTAGATAATTTTTTTTTTAATGAATAGTAAATTTTAAATTATTTGATGATATAAAATTGATGCAGGGCATAGCCGATGCTTTAGAGGTGGCACTCTACATCATGAGAAAGGTTTATATGTATAATACATGCTCATTATAGTAGATAAAAACCGAGAATTTCAATGATTAGTAACGTAATGTCGTAAACAACGTATTTTTGTGCTTTTACATCGCGTGCGCTGATTTAACCTTACTGGATAGATCAATATAATGTAGTACGGAATTGTATATCTTAAAAAGGTATATAGAAAAGTTAGCAATGGCATAAGTCTATCTTCTAAATATAATCCACAGTAAGCATTATTATCTTTGAAAATTATAGAAAATAATGAACTATTTACAAGGCTGTTTTAAAGAATACCGTATCAAACCTTGTCCAATTAAATATGCTAGATACGTTGTAGATTTTATGCAGACCAAAATTTCTCGCGGTTTTGCTTTCGTGAATGTGGATTTTATGTCAATATTTAGTTATTATACAGGGCGACTATCTAAAGTTTTTAGAAGCGAAGTTTTGTGGTTTATTATTGCCTCAAAACTAGTATTAGAAATCATTCAAATAATTATAATTTTAGTAAACACACTTAAAGCACTTCTACTATAAGCGATGGGTAGGTGTACCATAGAGATGTACAGTTTCCAAAAACAAAAGGAATGCTGAACTTTTCACTCATTCTACATGTAAAAATTCCCAAGATAGTCATCGCCTAAGTTTCAAAAAAGGACGCTTCCCTTAAATTAATTTGCAATATTAATATATTCAAAGGGTTATAATATCCTCTCATTATCTGGAGCCGGTGCACATAAGTTGTAAGGTAAAACCGCTAGACTTCAATCTTAGCTTAACTGTATACGTTAGTTTTCCACGAGTTCCGTACTTGCATCGACCGAGTTCAGAACATGTAAATTTAGTTAAAAATTAAACTTATATTTAATTTTTTCTTTTTTCAACTCCTACGGCAACGACCTACGATAATTCCTGCCCAAAATTTTTTCCTGTGAATCTTGAATATCGGATAATATCCCAAATATACAGATACACTGCTAGCTAACTCGACTAAAACTCTTATAAGGGCATGATATTCTATTTTTGGTCTATTTAATATTCATAATCAGATTCAGATAAAAGTTGTCTAAAGACAATTGTAATCGATACCACTTTGATAGCTATTCAAATATAGAAAAAAAATTAAATAGACAATGATGTAGTTTAAAGTAAAGTAGATTATACACCATGCTGAAGTGAGTAATTAATGCACTCTTAATTTATGTTGAGTGTTATAGTGATAACGCTTGAATATTAACTCATTTTGCGTTCAGTGGAACAATCTACTTTTAATCTCTATGAATCCACCTTTTTATTCCATTAGTGTTATATAATTTTTCCTGAAAAAATAGTTGAGGACAGCGAACATTTCTTAAGTAATTTCATGCATGAATTAAACGGAACTAAAATTTCTTATTTTTTATAGTAAAATATAATGGGATGGATGTAAAACTTGTATTATTTGTCCCTAGAATGCATTTTATTGCCTTTAAAAGCATCTAGTCTTATTTTAAAATTTAGATGTTCTTTTTTAATTAAATACATTATTTAGACCAAAAAATGACAATACCATCTGAAATAGTACGAATTCATGTTAGACATTGTTTATAAAAAGGGATTAGAATGACGACTTTGAATTTAATATTATACCTAATTTAATATCTCTCTCAAGTTTTTAATTATCATAAATACGATATTCCTGCCGCCCCTATCAAAATAAGGCTTCAATAATGCGAATATATATGCAGGAAAAACCTAGCACGTAGTATGAAATGAACTTGAAAATAGCATATCTTTATTTATAAATTAATTCCTCTTTGAAAGACTGAACCGATTTCGCTGATACGCGCATAAATTTCGAACGTCTACACCAAATTAGAAAATACTTATTTGGTTGTTTTCATTATTGTTACGACAAGGTTTGCATATTTAAAAATGTATGTCTACCTGTTTTGTTACGGGAAACTTCGGAATCGGATTAAACGATTTTAGAAAGAAAGAAAGAAACATTTATTTTAATTTGGCTTCTATGTGGTAATGTTATCCAAATTAATGGTTAGAATAACTTTTATCTGGGTTTTCGATTTTGCTATTATTAAAAAAAATAAGTATTAAATAGATTGTATTCAATAGTAAGTAAGCCAACGATCGGGTAGGACAGCCTCTGCCGGGTCCGCTAGTTAATTAATAATAGCGATAAACAAATCTTCAAAAAAGAAAATAAAAAAAATTATGGAAAGAGAATTTATATTGGAATGTATTCGTATTTTATAGAGAATTGCCGTTTCTGTGAAATGTCAAGAGCAAAGAATATTATGACCGTGATAAAAAAAAATGCAGCTAAATTTTATTTGGTAATTTTTTTTCACACAATGTACACGTGATAATAGTAATCTTCGACTGAATACGAAAAATTTGCGCTGTCTATATTATTGTACAATATAATTGATAGTTTAGGTTTAAAGGCCATTCAATCCTCTTGTACAATGTTATTGTAGGTCTAGGCCACTCCTTACGAATTGCACCCTTAAGTTCCTGTTAAGTATTATTTTAAGGTTTTTGGTGGTCACATTGGTCAATATTTACCCTCCATATGATGGAGTAATACCACTGGTCTCTCGTATACGCGTCGTTTGCCTGGGTAAATAAAAATATGGTATCATTCGGTTTTTATGTCTGACAATGTATATATATATATATATATATATTATAAGTGACCCTAACTTGAAAATTTTTAATTTTTTGTTTTTTTTTATTATATTTTTGTTGCTTTGTTTTTATTCTTTCATTTCATTATTGGAATCATACACACACACACACACTTGGTCGAATTTTATCTTGATGATATATAGCCTATAGCCTTTCTCGATAAAAGGGCTTTCTAATAATTCGGATATCGAATATAAGCCAGTTTTAGAATGGGTCACCCATCTATCGCCCGGAACGAGCCAGGTCGAACAATTTAGTGTCGCAACCGTTCTCAGTGCTAGGAAGTGGTGCTAAAAAAAGAATGAAATAAATATAATTGGTATATACACTAATGTGACATAAACAACGCAATATCTTGCAAAACTGTCTAATTTTTGACGAGTCGAAGTGTACCTCATCAAATTAAGTATTATATTTATACAAAATTGATATAAATAATATCATATTATAATAAAAGTAATTTATATTACTAAATACAATTGATATGGTAAGTTTGGAAATGCTAAAAATAATCAGTGTGGCACTCACCCTTGTCAGGTAGGGAGATCCTGTTAAACAGTTGCATCAGCCTGTCCACGGCAACGAAGGGTCCTCGGAAGTCGCAAATCTATGAAGATTATATTATATCCAATACCTCACTTACAATAAAAATGGCCAAAAGCATGTTAAGACATGCTTATATAAAAGGGTTCCGTATCTGATGCGCTATAAACGTATTTGTTAAATAACTTCCATAGTTGTTGTCCGATTTCGTTCAGAATAATTTTCCTAATTAGGTTATAGCTTGTCTATCAACATGGAAAATTTCAAGTCTCTACGTCTAATAGTTTGGAAATGCTAGGTGGGGACCACCTTACGGACAGAGAGACGGACGGACGGACAAAGCCAAATTATAAGGATTCCTCGTAGGACTAGGAAACTCTAAAAAACAATATTTCAACATTTTATATATTATATCTTTTTATTGACTCTTGGCGATGAATGAATTATATATTAATACGTGAAGCGAAAACTTTAGGTACCATTTTACGAAAATTGCGCCAACTGAGTAATATGAAATTCGGCACAATTGTAATTCATATAGAGCAAAGTCTGCGAATGATAATATTTGTTTATAATATGCAATATTAATATATAAAATTATCAAAATTAAACCACACACACACCAATGTCAAAGCATAATCGTGACAACCGTGTGTTATGTTAATTATCAAATTTTATTTTTTTCTGAATAGGACAATACATGTCGTTGCATGCAAAAAGGTTTGTGGGCGAATGTGGACCAGCCGGCGATCTCTAGTAAATTTAATTGCACTAATATTAATTATCAAAATACGTTTATAGCGTATCAGATACGGAACCCTTCTATATAAGCGTGTCTTGACACGCTTTTGGCCATTTTTTTTTGCTTTAAACCTTTTCCGAAATAAAGCGAGTGAAACAAAACAAACAGAATTCAAATTGGTGAAGCCGTTTTTGAGTTTTAGCGAGACTAAGGAACAACGATTGATTTTTATATATATAGAAGTTTGTTGTTTGTACATTAACATTATGTGTATTTGCATGAAGAAGACACAGAAGGGTTTTAGATATTAAGGCATTCAGGTACCACCCTGCGTGCCATTACTGGGGTATTGGATAATATCTTTAGTTTTTATAATATTTGTTTTATTAATTTCTTCTTCTGTAATTATATAAATTTATTTATTTTTACATCAAATAGAACGCCACGATGCCAACACTACAAGATTTCAAGCCTAAACTAAGTACATTATTTTTTCACAAAACTCCAAATGAAAATAAGAAATCATAGAGAATATCGAGACGTAATTCTATGAATATAAAATAATACAACATATATTAGTTATTACTAAAAATACAAAAGGCACAAAAGTATCATAAATAATAAAAAATAATAATAAAAGAAAAATGTTCATAGTTACGGTAAAATTTTTCTCTTCCTTCGCTACCTTATACCTTATATCCATACATATATAAATTACGTGTCACGTTTTTTGTCCGCGATGGACTCCTAAACTACTCAACCGATTTTAGTTAAATTAGCTTTCTCACCTTCTAACAATTTTCTCTACCAACTAGTGCACGTTGGTTACACGCCCTGTTTGTTATACCCGTTTATAAGTATATAAGTTTCTGATCAGAAAAAAGTTTCAAATACTTTAGAAAATATAGAATCTTCTATAACTATCCTAGAACTATTGGGAACCCTTTTTTCATACGCAAAACCTGTGTACATAGCAATATTTTTCTTAATCAATTTTTTGCAGTGTTGAAAAAGATTTATTTTTTTATAATGTACGACCTAATTCTCGTGTCAAACTTCTCCGAAACGGCTCGACCGATTTTCATGAAATTTCGCGTGCCTATTGGCTAGGGTTGAGAATCGGTCGACATCTATTATTCATCCTAAAGCAAAGTAGTTTAGCTTCTCATGCATGTCATGGATTTCCGCAAAGTAACGCCTGATTCTATCAATTATTTCAAAAATATATTGTCTTAGACTGAGCAGCGGTCGGCAACAGGTGGCCCGCGATGCTCCTCTCTGTGGCCCGCAACTGTCTGCGACAATGGTATTCTTTTAAATTACTAATAATAAAATTACACGAGCTTAAAATTTTGTCATTATGTACTAAAGTTTAGCATTTTCAATATAGCTTATAGTGTCTACTAATAATAATAATTTGACCATTTGTCACCTTGTTAGGAAATTTCTACAGACAGATTTAATACATACCTAATTTACTACAATAGCAGACTTGGCTCAAGCCCGTCTCACCGAATTCAACAAATTCTGAAATCCGCAAGGTATCCGGTTCAAAACTCCACCGCCGTTGGGGTATTGTCGCACCCACTCCTAATACAAGCTTTAAATTTAAACTTAGTAGGAGGGGAAAAAAGGGATTATTAGACATACCTAAAAAGTATTCCTAATATTCTTTTTTTTAAAAAAAAAGAAATAGGTGTCAGGCACATCATATGTAAGTAAAAATTATTTTTTGCTTTTTGTATCCTTCGTGTTTTCTAAAGGCAGTTCCATTTATTAATTAAATATAATTTATTTTTTTATTTTGTAGTGGAAAGTAGAGTACAAACTGTTTATAGTACTGGTTGGCCAACTAAACGCACTGCTCGAAATAAAAGAGGCTTGCAATTTTCCATGTTGATAGATCATGCTAATATAAATCATGGAAAATTATTTTAAACGAAAACGGACAACAACTTTTGAAGGTATTTAACAAATACGTTTATAACGTATAAGATAAGGAAACCTTCTATATAAACGTGTCCTGACACGCTCTTGGCCATTTTTATATAAATGAAATATATATGAATGAAACATATGAAGTTTAAAAGTGAAAATTTTGAATTACATCTATTAACAATGTTCTTAAGGACTAAGAAATATCCAAACATGGAAACTACAACATTTTTTTTTAAACTAGTAGGGATCACGAATTTGAAGCTAATAAGAAAATATTTCCGAAACGACATTTTCATTCGCGGAGCTAAATATGAACAGCTGTCGTTAAAGACTGATGCCGACGAGGACGTGTTTACAAGCAAAACAAAAGGAAAATGGTCAGAAGTGTGTTTTCAAAAAGGCCTACTTTCATTGGGCTTAATACTCCTATACTTCTCTCTGTCTATTGGACTCACTTTTTACCAAAGATGGCTTCTGAAGGTGAGTGATAACATTGACTATTATTACTATCTATTACATATAAATAAAGTTGGTAAGTCTGCAGCTTATTTTTTAATATATGGACCGTTTATTTTGAAAGTGATGTAAGTCCATTTACAGCACATAAATATGTGCTATCATAGTCTAATTAGCTAAAAACAAATTTATATAAACAAATTAAATGTTGATAAAACAATAGAAACAATGCCAGACCTCATATGATTTGCCTGTATTTTTAAATCAAATATAGTAGCCTTTAATTTTCTCGAAACAAAAGAAAATGGACTTACACCACTTTCAAAATAAACAGTCTATATATATATATATGGACCGTTTAAAATAATTTCATATATATGTATATATACGAAATTATTTTTTGTTACATATGCATAACTTTTTTTATTTAAAACGTTCTTAGTTTGATTTTAATAAAACATGCATATTTTGTTCATAATATATAGTTTTTTCTTAATATTCAAAATAAATCCCATGTAACGAGAAATGTTAAACGTGAATCATTTGTACATCACATGTTATATGGGGTCGTAAAAGCTTGTACAGTAATACACTTGCAACTTGTTTTCCTATCAAGTGGAGAAAATCTACCATGTTATTGGGGGGATTATTGTATGTTTATAAGATAAATTTCAAGTGAATTTTCTTAACCATCTTTTATTCATTTCAATAATTAGTTGATATATACAATAAGTAATTCATTTTATTTATTTAAACTCTTAATTAAATTTTGTAATAACTTTTAATAAATTATCTTTCAGGACTTCCACTATCCATTGACTGTGGTGATGTATCACCTTATTGTGAAGTGGGCACTGTCAGTTTTGGTGCGTCTAGTTCTGTATTTTATAACAGGCACACCCCAACTAATTCTTCCATTTATCACATGCCTGAGATCGGTTGGCCCAACTGGCCTTGCTAGTGGAATTGATGTTGGTTTCTCCAACTGGGGCCTGGAATTGGTGACCATATCCCTTTACACTATGACAAAATCTACCACAATTATTTTTATACTGGGATTTGCTATCCTACTAGGGCTTGAAAAAAAGGTAAATGACATAAATTATACAAAGTATGGTATATTATTATTATGGTTTATTTTATTTGCTTGTGTGTGTAAGGAAAATTATTAAGGTATGGATAAGATAAATTGTTGGTTAACAAATTGAATACTTCATTGGTTAAGGAAATTAGTTATTGCATTTTTACCCTCTTGTGTATGTGGTTACAAGCTTTTTATAAGATACTAGCTTTTAATTAACCACTAGCTGTGTCCCACAACATTGTTCGCGTCAAATTAAACTTGCAAGAGCCCTTAGACTTCTTTAATCTACTAGCTTCATCTTCCTTCTCGTTCCCTCACTACTAAAGATTGTGCCCATGCACAATTAGATTCCATCAGTTTCTAATCTAGTAGCTAGCCATCAAATTGTTTATTCTTCATAGATGTCTATTACCTATAAATTATGTCCTTAACAAATTTCAATTTTGTACGTGCCGCTGTTTTCGAAATTTTTGTGATAGGTAACCCTTCGCTTTTTTATATTTTTATATCTGTCTCCTGTCTGTCTGTTTGTAACGGGAAATTTACGAGACAGCTGAATCGATTTTGACAGGTTTTTCAATGGTAGGTTTTACATTAAATATTATAGATTTTTTACAAGTAGCTAACATAATTAAAGTTCAGCGCAAAAAAATTAAATCCTCGATATACATATAACAAAATCACTGACTTCACGTGGGCAAAGTAGTAGATTATAATATCACAGTATAATTTCTTATTATTTTTGCTTTGTTATATATAATCTACTAATTAGTAGCTACCCATGACTTCATGTAAAATTAGGTGAAAATTCTTAGTGTGATGATATATAGTCTTAAACTCTCCTTGATAAATGGACTATCTAAGACCTAAAATAATTTTTCAAATTGGACCAGTAGTTCCTGAGATTAACACATTCAAGCAAACTCTTCAGCTTTATATATTAGTATAGGTCCAACTTGTTTTCAGTCATGGTCATTGGTGGGAATTGTGTTCATGATAGCAGTTGGACTAATCATGTTTACTTACAAAGCAACACAATTCAATCTTATGGGCTTCAACTTTTTGCTGCTGGCGTCGTTTGCTGCCGGCCTACGTTGGACATTTGCGCAGTTGCTGATGCAAAAATCTAAACTGGGCCTACATAACCCTGTCGATATGGTGTTCCATGTGCAGCCATGGATGTTCCTGTCCCTGCTACCCTTTATGATAATGTTCGAAGGTAAAAAAAGTAGATTTAGAATTTTTTACTACTTGTACACTCTCAATCGAGCACTCCAGGGACGAGCGCAACCACTAGTGTCTGTGAGGCATGAATGTACCCCTGTAAATTTTCGCTAGCCCACTTTCCATTCGAGACCTCGGCTCCCTCGAGGAGAGTGTACAGGTGGTATTTATATTAACTGAACTGGTCTTATAAAATTATATTATAGGTGCAAAAATATAATCTTATCACATAAGACCTCAAGAGTAATGTTTATAAAGCAAGAGCCCCTGAACAGCCAGACTTATGGTATTTTAACAAACCTGAAAGTTTGTCAGAACAATGGCCCATTATGATTATGGTTTGAGTGATCGTAGCTTTGGCAAGTATACGGCACTAGAATTGAGAAAAATGTAAATTCACTTTGTTCATCATACTCTCTATATAGGTAAGAACAATAGACCATTATGTAGTTTGAGTGATCTCTGCTTTAGCAGCTATGCAACAGTGAAAAATGTGAACTTAATTTTTTCTCACCTCTAGTGCTGTGTACTTGCCAAAGCAACATTCACTCAAACTCCATAATGGGTAATTGTTCTTGCCTGTAGTAAGAGCATGCGCTGACAAACTTTCAGCTTTTTTAAAATACCGTAGGTCTGACTATTCAGGGGCTGTTATATTATTCTTAAAGTTTGCTTGATCTATAATGAAATTTTACTAATGAAAGATTAATTTTCATAAATCTTAGGTCTAATCTAACCATAATGAATGCGTATAAATAAAATTGAAGTATCTGTTTGTAACATCGAAAATATTTTCTTAACTTGATTGTTTTGAAATGAAAAAAACTTTTACGTCTGTCTATCTATGTGGTTTTTTCTTTGTTCCGAGTGATCCCCGAGACGGCTGAACCGACTTTGACGGGACTTTCTGTGACAGATAGCTGATGTTCAACGTAGGCTACTTCAGTTTTAAATATGTGAATAGACTGGGAAAGACAGTTAATCTTATACTAATATACAAAGTTGAAGAGTTTGTGTGCTTAAACGCTCTAATCTCAGGAACCACTGGTTCAAATTGAAAAATTCTTTCAGTGTTAGATATTCCATTTATTAAAGAAGGCTATAGACTATATATCATCACGCTAATTTTTTTCCTAATTTTAGGCGAACGAAGTAACAGCCAGTTTCATATATTTTTGTTGATTCAAGTAAATCTCAAGAGTAAGTTGATAATATTAAAATAGTTTTAATTTTATGAATACATACTAAAGTCTACTAAAGTTTAAAGAGCACTAAAATTGATGTCAGTCGAAGAGCAGTTAACGCCGGATATTTGTGTGACCCATTCTAGCACTGGTTTATATTTGATATCCGACCTCCTCCGTGTTTCGGAAGACACGGATTAATATCGATAGTTGGTACGTGGTGTGTTGTGTATTATCTTCAAAGTAACATAAAGATAAATATTCTTCTAAATGATTGCATTTACACTTAACAACATGTTTTAAAATTTTATCCATCTATCATTCTATTTGTCTAGATATAGGAAATGTAATTTTCGATTTTATAAGATTTTCTCTACTAACTTAAGCACTAGTGTTCAGTATGGTACCTTATTTTAAAGAATATCAGGTTGTTTTACTGAAACAGATCTCCCTTCTTTGCAACACAATGGACTCGGTACCCGCAAGGTTCTTCTTTGTGTACGTTCACAGGTAGGTTTAACAAGGAATATTGGCTACTATCATTTCATCATTTATTTTAATAGCAAAATAAGTAGTGTTCTTCAGAAAGTCCGCAAAATATAATTTAATATCTTGAATTCATGCGGCGAACTCGCGGGCATCGTTAAATATAATCTAGAATGACCATTAACATGCTTAATTCGATAAGTGTTTATTAGTAGTTCTCACAAACTCACTTATCTTCAATCAAAATTGTATATCACAAGAATTATTTTTTAAAATCTTATGTTACAAGGGGGCAGACGACCAGGCAGCAGGCACCGAAGTGCCTACCGTCGCCCATGGACATCTGCACGACCAGAAGGCCTGTAGATGCGCTGCCGGTTTTAAATAAGTCTTTCGAAATGTCGATTCAAAAGTTTTTTAATTTCAAATCTGCAAGATTGTATGATGTCAGTTGAATAAGAAAAGATAGTAAGGTTATTAAAAAGAGAGAAAACAGCATAAAAGTACCCTAGAACTCAATGTGTGCAAGCAAAAACTTTAAAAAAAAGTCAAGCATACTCTTTGATACCCATTTTTTAAATAATACTTTAGAATAATTAGTAACGTAATCGTTTCTTATAAAATAAGAAACGATTACGTTACTAATTCACTTAAAGACAACCTCTGCATGCCCTTTCTTGATAAAACATAAAAACAAAAACAGATTTATAACTTTATTCCATAAATATACATAAATGAATTCGCCTATAATAATAAATTCGCAAGTAGTGTTTTATACAAAAATTTCATAGCGAACGCAATTTTTGTAGAGTTTAAATAATCATATTTTTTTTAATGTTGTGATATTTCGCCAAGCAGTTTTAACTTAATCATTAATGTAAGACCATCAATTAAACAACAAACATACAAAACATAGGGCGATATTTATAACGCCATGCATTTAAGTGAAGATTGAATATTTAAGGAGAATGACATTGTCTATCTGTAATTCGTAAAATCCTTGGGTTCATTCCTTGCCTTTTCTAAAGTCCACGGTGTAATTATTGCCAGTATAACGCGTTCAGTCTAAAAATACACGCACCTTCCCTGAAATCCGTTATTCAGTTCGTTTCTGAAGTCGACGAGTGAACTTTACTTATATTAGGATGAAAATATTCGTGCTAGGCCCACAGCGGACCCTTCTTAGCATCAACGCGGGTTGTATTAGTATTGCTTAAAAGCGTGACACAATTAAGACTTGTCTTCTATGGTCCTAGTACGAATGTTTTCATTATAAGTGAAGTCGCCTCGTCGACTAACTTCGGTTCGAACGATTCGTGCTAGGACCACAGTACATTGATTGAGTATTTCATGTTTTGATTTGAATACGTCTTTAAATACCATAGTCATGCAGGTATATACGACCAAGAAATTGGTTTGCCACTCTAAAGTCCAATGTCGTTTGCACGTCAATTAATTAAAAGGCTCATTTTTGCTTCTGTTCCCTTGTAACATAAAAAGAAAAAAGTTTAGTCGTTTATTAGTTATTCCGCTAATAATTCGATAAAAACGACATTATAGTAAGAAATTATGTTTTTTAATTGTACTTACTTGTTCTTTGTCGAAGGTCTTTTATTTTGAATAAAGATATTTTTTTTTTTTTTACTGAAGTAATGAATGATATTGAAGTGTCATTTTAATGATATTTTATTATTTGTTTGTCTTTTTAACAAAAAATCTATTTTAGTTAAATAGACAAAAACAGCTGTATCATAGTGTTGAGTGAAGATTTCGAAATAATTATTAGATTGGCTGGTAGAGGACATTAAAACGATGCGGCCTGTGTCGTTAACTCACTCTAGAACGATGGGTTTATCATACATATGTATAAAGAAGTCTAAGGCTAAAGAACAACTTGAGGCTGAAAAATTGAAGGATGATGAGGCCTTCTGTAGGGCACTGGCTAAAAAGTCTTAATATTATTTAAAGTTATATTTAAGGATATTATTAGCCTTATCATAGTACTCGTAATATCTGTTAGAATAGGTACTGAGTAAAGTTTGCTTTTAAACTCATTAGTTGTTATCAATTTTTCTTTATCTTTTTTTTAAATTCTGAACTATACCGAATTCTAAAATATACCGTCATAAAGGGTCAAAGATTGTTCCTTATTTTTATCTTCAGATGGAACTTAACTTGAATTCAAGAATGTTAGAAGCTTGGTCAGTGCATGTTTATAAATGAAACCAATACACAGTTCCACTGCTTGTTGTTAAATTATTTATTGGCGAATCAGAAATTTTTGTGGAATATATATATTTTTTTAATTCTGAAAGGTACCAGGCCTTTCAGATCGATCGAATTGTTATATATTTTTAAACGTGCAATAATATTCACTTGTTTATCAAAACAGATTGTCCGGTTGACTATCTATTTAATTGATTTGATAACTAATTTTTGACTGCCAATGATTACTTGCCTTATTATCGGATTTATATTAATTCTGTATGTCAAAGATAGGCTCGCAAGTTTTCTTGGTAGTCTATGGTTGAATATTTGTAAGAGGCAGCCTGCCTATCGATTATTCCCTCTCTACAAATATTTTAAAAGCACAAACATATATTTTAATATTATTTTTACGAAATCTACGCGTTTAAATATTTCAGTGCATAGAAAGTTTTTACTTTACCTATTTAATTCAAATAAGGTCTCGCACAAAAAAATTAAATCTGCAAAATCAAAACAACATTAAATTTGATGCGGATAACGTCGCATTTAAAGCTAGTATCTTAATATGAACGTAATAGCTATATCTGTATATTATTAATGAAAAGCCAGAAGGAATATCGTGTCAAACCCCGACACCGCCGATACTATTGTACCCAGCTGAAGAGTTTGTCTGTTTGCTTGTTTGCTTGAACGCGCTAATCTCGGGAACTACTGGTCCGATTGGAGAAATTCGTGTATAACAGGCGTCTGTTACCTATAACACAGGCATTAAGTTGTCTACCTTAGGAACAGATGTCCGTGTGTCATAGGGTCTTGTATATATTTATTTATTTATAGCTGATTTATTTAAAATAAGAGACTTTGGTCTTTAACACTTTGTTATCTTCTCTTATCCTCTATGCCTCTTTGATATATTTGTCAATATCTTTCAGTACATTAAAACTCGAATACATTTAGGTTGGAATAAAAATTTTAATTAAGCTTTCCAACTGGAACGTTCCTGTTATAAAAATACTTTTTCAGGCGATTGAAATTCCAAATGTGTGTTTATGGAAATTCCTTCTTTCACTGACAGAAAGAGCTTTCTGTCTTTGAGAGATTTTGCCGTTCCTGGTAGCTTTGATAAGAGAAAAATGTAGTTCTCTGTTTAATATTCAACAACATAGTTTTCGTACAATGAATTCGCAAAACATTAAAGAAATTAATATATATTTCTTTGATAAACGTATGTAAGTATATAAATTATGTCCCATATAATGAATTTAACAATGCAATGATTGTTTAATACGCTCAAAGCACATATCACTTTGAAACTGGAGTATCAATACGACTTCAAAAGAGAAGAGAGACAGAGAGTATGAATTTTATTGAATACTATAAAGAAACAAAAGATAAACTGAAACGATCCCAAAAGGTTGTTCGTAAAGTGGTCAATTAAATTTTTCCCTAGGCTAATTGCTTTTCCAATGAAAAATAATCAGCTTAAAATCATAATGTATGCATATATATATATGTATCGAAAACCTTATCAGCTCGTGTTATCAAATGTCGATTTTCGAGATAAACTAGGTCATGAACAGTCGGCGATCATGACCCGCTAAGCGAGAAGGGTGGTAGGGCGCGACTAGTTGACTAACTCTGGGTGACCCACTTGTTGGATTCTACACAACAACTCTTAATTATGTATCGTCACCATACCTTTATCGCCCATTTAATTTAGAAAAGTGGATATTCCACAAAGAAAAATAAATAGTACTGTACTTCAGATAATTAATAGTGTTTTTCTATTGTTAACAGAACACGCTAGACCAGACAATTTCACCTTATCTAAGATCTCTCAACACTGCAAATGTCAAACTGGAAATAACTATTCTATTTAAGACGATATCATCATGATCACGTGCGTTTCAGATATAAGTGCATTTATAAAAAAACTTATCATGCTTGTATACAGTCAGGTCTTTCCCGGCCATTGCTAAAATGTCAATTTAACTGTGCGCTTTACAGATAAGATTAGAATTACTTATGGTTACCTAGTAGACCTCAATTATGTTATAATCGGATTCTATTATCATCTATCAATGTGCCTTCGTTTCCTTTATCGTAGTTAAAAAAGGACATCGGATAAAAGGCTCATTTGATTCTTCGCACGGAATAAAAATTTTGGCAGACGCGACGCGTGATGTTCCGAGATTTGAGCAACTTATACAAATAATGATACCAGTATTGAGACGCGATTCCATGGAAGTTTATGATTTGTAGCCGTTCTCGTAGCGATCAATAAAGTGACGCACACACGCTACAGGTTGCAATACGCCCTCGTCCAAAAATCGCCGGTGAACGTCGCGTCTTTAGCATCTTTCCATCATTTTAAGGTTGCGAATTACCTTGACTTGGTTTGAAATACTGAATAATTGAATTTCATTCGCGTACGGAAGGTTATTGTGCTCGAACACAAAAGTTTTATTTCAAATGAACCTGAAACATACGAGTATAATATGGATTTCCCAATTTGCAATCAAAAACTCATCAGGACCGCTCACGAATGGTGGCTTGTTTATTTGTGTGTTAGGGCATTACATATTGTTATTTTTTTGTATATAAACAATACGATCGATGAGTAAATTGACGAATAAAATTGATGTCACCCCAGTTTTTGAATCGAATATTGTTTTATTTATGTATATGCAAACGTTTTATATGCGCTTGACACGCGATATTTATGGAACTGAAACATTTATATCAGCTGGGTTAGCCGATATATTTCTTTAGCTTTTTTAACATCACTTCTAGTAATTGAACTAGACAGCAGTTTTTTTATTTCTTTCGGTGAATTGAAATTAGAAGCTTTCCTAAAATATTTTAATACTTCCTAGGTTGATTGATAATATAATTAAACTGTCAAATCAAATCAGTCAGAGTCAAACAAGTATACACGGGGTTGATTGGATATTAGTGGTAATTATGAAAGTTTTTGACCCACACCATTACTCAGTAATATTAGACTGGCTTGTTAAGTACGCTTATTCAATAACGAATTCTAATGTATTTCTTTCATATAACATAAAAACCAATAACGCGGAGTTTCCTTCGATATTCACGGCTTAATTTACTCTGGATCACATCACAAACGGTGAACGCAATGCTGTAATAATAAGTGAATTTCAAATGGTTTTTGACGGTAGACGGAACAAAGGAACGTAATTACACGTCACCAACACACACACTGCTCTTTTTCGTTCAACAGGAAAATGTATGAATACAACCTTAAGGTATTTTTTGTTCTGATTATAAATGTATGCGCGGAACGGAACATTGGGATTTGTTATTCATTTCTGAATATTCTTCTGATCCCTCGTTTTCATGTCATTGGAACCACTATGTGATGATGCCTCTTAGATGGATGCTTTTTTAATAATCCTTCCTTCATTGCTTAAATGCGTGGTTCTGGCGGAATTCTAACCTTAATACAGTTAAAAAATATATGGACACTCCAGAGACGAATTTCTTAGCATTCCAAGGATTCACCGCGCGGGTGCCAGGTTCATCGCGTGAAAGAGGAAGGGACTTGTGACTCAGGTATAGGTTTAGGAGTACTGTTTAAAGTGGTCACTAATATTCATTTTCACTGCCAGTGTTCACTCCTCTGTCTTGCCAAAAGTCGTAATAGTTTACTAGCGCGGCTTAAGATGTATTTTCTAATAAAGCACTTATAATAGTACTTGACAAGCCAAGGTCTTTATGACTTTGTACAGGGATTTTGCTGGTATACCCATCGCTCTCTTCGCTATCGCGTATAAACTGGTTCTGTAACCGTTTTCGTTTTTGTTGAGCTCATTCGTTAGGTCAAACTACTTGTTCGTTTTTATCAGATGGTCTTTAGGGATTTAGGTCTCCCATGGAACTTTACGCTATAAGATAAAATAAAAGATATTTACATAATTCTATTGCAGATACAGGACAATTGGACTTGTACATATTGAGTATTTTTGTAATTTCTTATATCTCTTCTATTTATATAAAAAAAAACTTGACATTGCGGCAGAAAAAGATACTACAAAACTTTGCAACGAATCCGTACAAAATTCGATTTGCATAAATTCTTACAACGCATAAAAACGTATAATATTTTGTATTCTGCAGTTGAACAAAAAGGATAACGTCGTTAAAAGCTTAGTCGTAAATGACCTTAGATCTACTCACACCTCTCGCTCAGTCAACCTAGAGATGTGAGTGTTAAAATCGATAGAGAAAACGATCACTGATAACAATGTTGTGATTTCTAAAGCTGATAAAGGCAATAGCGCAGTTATTTTGTCACGCAGTGATTACAACGACAAGGTCAACGATGTTATCCCTGGAGATGATTTCGTACAATTATCCTCTGACCCTACCATTAAATTCTCGAAGGAGGTTAAACAAGTCGTCAATGATTGTGACTATGTTTTACCTACTAACACCTTGAAACAGAGGGTAATTGTCATGAATACTCATGCTCCTACGTTATATTAAAGATGTAAATTCACTTTCCATTATATGTTTATCTATATATAAATAGAGTTCATCAGTTCATTTTTGTTAAGTTAGAGAAAAAAAAATAGGTCTCGAAGATTACAATTTTTTTTCTGCTATATTATTCTATTCTAATCCATGTAGCATACAGACTACTGGACCTGCTATTTAGTATGAACCTGTTAATAAGAAAACAACTGACAATCAGACGGGCGTAAGCTAATTTTGTGTTAAACGGATCAACTATTATAATGATTTTTATACCATAAGCTGTGGAAAACAAATGTAATATCAAACAATTTTTTTTAATGGCAGTTTACTAACGATTTTGTTAACTGGAGCGTACCCTAATATGCTTAGATGTTTGTCTTGCCGATACTGAAATTGCAGATATGCTGTTATTTTTCTCATTGTGATCTTTAAACGTTTCAAAATATTATTTGATAATATACATGGCTCTTACTAAATTACTATACTTTATGGAATTATTGTTATTATTTATAGTATACTAGTTGTTTCCTGCGACTTCATCTGTGTAAAATTGCTTAGATCTCCTTAACCTGATTCTATCGAACAATATTTCATTGGGAGATGTTTACCCTAACTATAAACTACCCGTTGCCAAATTTCATCACTGTACATCCCGTGCTTTTCGATATTTTTTTAAGCAAAGTCTATACTTAAAATAACTTTCATTAAATGCTGTATAACCTAGTACAATAAAGAATAAAGGCGACGGACCGATGCCGATGTTACGCTGAAGATTGCTGTATCACCGACAATTATATACACTATAGATTATATACAGCCTTATATAGTATAATAAGTATTTATAAGAAAATCAATCGTTCGTTAGTCTGGCCAAAGCTAGAAAACTTCTTTACCGTTTTATATTCTGTTTTTTTTTTTTTCATTTCCCGTATTTTAGAGAAGGTTTAAAGGAAAAAAAGAAAGGAAAATTTTAAATATTATTTTTAAAAAAATGCCGATTTGGTCGCTACTGTAGAATACTAAAAAAAATAGCATTCGTACTAGACTAGACCTTTTGACTGATGTGCTATGTAAAATTATAATTTCACAAAACATTCGGCTAGGGACACAAAGTTTTTCAAAAACACAAAACAAAATCCATCTAGATCGGTACCAATCTCCACTGGATCACCGGTTATTTTAAAGATACCAAGAAAATTTCATCAATATCTGTTTAGCCGTTTTGTAATTCGTTATTGGAATATTTTGGAAAATATATACATATATCGATTTTTATATAATACATTATTGTTGCTTGTTGATGTGTACAGGAATGAAAGTCCATAGTTGCGGAAATTAACAATAAAGAAAAAGATCTATTCATAAAAAATGCATTTTATGAGAAAATAGATATAAAAATAAGATCACTCAAGAATAATAAATATTTAAATAAATACTTTTTGGGCTTAAACCAAAATAACTATGTATTTTGGCACAAACATCGAATAACCGTGCCGAAGGTTGTTATGGTTGTTTGGGTAATGGTTGAAATTATTAATAGAGACATACGTACATAGGTATATTTACAAAAAAAAAACAACACATTAAAACAGAAGGTAAAAGGAAATTAAATTGTATACAAAAGAAATATTACACAACCAAAACTAAAAAAATAACACAGCGTTTTTCTCTGCCCTTAAGTCCAATTCGTTTGTGTAAAGAAAGAATTGCCGGTCGCGTCTTCATAAAAACAATCTATAATCGACGCGACCGGCCAGTTCGTTATGATGACATGTAAGTATTTATACATGTTCATATGGCTGGTCCGTTGGCGCAGTGGGCAGTGACCCTACCTTTCAGCAAGAATTGCTGGATTTTAGCTGTATGTTAATCTTTGATAAATAACAGGTTTAATTTTAGTGAAACAACTTTTTCTCGTTCCTTATACACTATATATAATATATTAAGAACTAAGGCTTTTTTTAGCACTCGCTTGTGGAAAAAAGTTTTCACTGCGAAACCTTCCAATTAATATACTTTAGACGGATAAAAACTATTTCAGAGTATTTAAGGCATTTATATATTTAAAAAAAAATTATTGGTACGTGGTCTTTTAATTTGCAATTACAACTTTGCCACCTCGTATTTCTGCCACATTGAAAAAATGATTAATAAAACAGGGTTCTTGAAAATATCACATAAATCAACATGAGGCTTGTATGTATAAGTAGATAGGATAAACTAACATTTACCATATTTTTATTCTTTGGTTACGTACTCTTAATTAAACTGTTATGGAAAAGCGGGTCCTTCTAACACGAGTTTTTTTCTTAGACTCACTAGAAGGGCCCAACCTCGTTTACCGCTGTTATTATCAATTAGTCAAAGAATAAACAATATTTTCATTTTCATTTCATTTCATAACATGCTGGCAAGATCCATTCTAGCCTCCCTCAAATACATACATATATGTATTTATTTATTTTAAGAAATATAGTATATATAAGTTTTGTAAATATCCTTATTATTCGTTTTATTTTTGTGTTTACGTCTATGTACCTGCAGACGTATTTCTGCTTATTTTACTAATCTTTTAAACACGATATTATGATCTTTGATGCGAATATAAAATTGTAAAGACATTTATTTGATGTGGGTGGTTCCGGTAAAATTAATTGTTGTCGTAAATAAATTATAGCATTAAAATGTGGCATTTTAATGGCAACATTATTAATCGATTATCTTGTTGACTTAAAAAAATAAACAAATTTTAGTGATAAAAATTTACTTGGCTTTTTACAACCATTTTATTAACTTCGATACATATATTACAAATATAAAGTTAAAGGGTTCACTACTAATACGAACGTTATGAACAAAACACAGAAATCTCCGATAAACTCACTTTATTTACGCCCGATACCTACCTCCCTAATATAAAGTATTACCGAACTACTTATAAAGTCCTTAAAAATATTTTTATAAATATAACTTCTTTATTTTTAGCTAATAAACTCACGCCCTTTCATATTGAATTATATGCTTATATACGCGTGATAAATATCACTCATTGCATACATCAATAAATTAGTCATTAATTTTGTGTACAAATAAACCGATTTTTATAGAAGTACCTTAAAGATTTTAGTGTATATAGGTAACTTATTACTAATGATTACTTTGTATATATAAAATATAAGTCTTAGGTCAAGAAAAATATTAATTATATTTTAAATAAAAATTCAATTACGGTATGAATTAATGTAGGTATAACCTTCTTAAATACATAAACAGCGAGAACGAGCAATACCTAAAACAATCCGGGTTGCAGCATTACACCGATTTTCCCTCGTATTCATTCGCGGATTAAAGCAAAGTAGTTTAGTTTCTCATGCAAGGATGATTCTTCAAATCAGTGTAGATCACTTAACTTTCTGTATTATATATGCCCATCACAATGAACCCTGTCAAGAACAACAGTGTTTTTTCCGCGATTCCACAATATGCAAAACGAAAATTTCCTTCTTAATTGGTCAGACTATTTACATAAACAAGCCGGGCGTCTATAGTAGGGCGACCATTATTTTAATAAATTTTTTTTTCGCTTGCAAAAACAACATCGTGTAACGGTTAGATCGGCGAGGGATATCGCAACGCATCCGCCGATAAATCGATAAAACGCGCGACTGTGACGCGTTTCGCAACTACCCGTTAATTGCTGGCAAATTATAATAATCGCACGGCTACTGTTTTCACAGCTAACGGAGATCGTTGATATACATTCGATGAGAGTTTTGCAGATCGTCGGCCGATAAGTCGGGGGGGCGCATTAATTACTTAATACCGATGCGTGCGTAAACGTGCGATTTCTAACGCAATACCGCAATTATGTATTTTTTTTAACACAGTAGATAATATTTTGAAAGCTTATCTGCGCGGTGTTCACGTATCGTGACGGTATTTACACGTTCGGTTTAAATTATGCTTGAAACAGACCAATTTCGGTTGTATCGTTTGGCTACTTCGATTGTCGTCATTGAGGTCGATGGCTTAGGATATATATTACGATTTCTATTTAGTCTTGTTTAATAATTTTGACGACTGTATAAAAAACTTTTGATGGGTAGAACGTCTCATTATTGCTCCATTATCATACTATTTGCTAAATGTTTGCGATAAATTTCGTCTTTCACATCTGTAATCCAGTTCATAGTTGTCCTATTAATTGTAATTTCTGTTTCTATTAACTTTGCAACTACCATTTGAATCGTACGTGAAACTAAAATTAGATGAACCGAATTGCGCACCTATCTGTGTACTGTAGATCTATAGTACGGTTACAGTATTGAAATTGCCTTTGCGTGTATTATTCAAAACGTGACAGGGAAAGGCATATAATGCGAGCCGATATGCGACCGTTTCATATTAACGGAACCGGTGGCCGCATGCGTGGATTCGGCTTTATGTACCGATTATTTAATATACGAAAGTATAATACCTGTACAATGAGTGCGTGACAAGTGTGCGGACGTATAAAAGTCGTTGCTTATTTTTAATACGCACATGTCTTACATTCGCATAGATCTTATCGCCATTCGATATATTTGTAGCCTACATAATGTTTTGTAATTCGAAGAAAAAGTTAACTCATTATTATTGTTATGACCGACAAGTATCAGCGTTTCAGCATGCCTCCACGAAATAGACACGAGCCTGTCAAGGAGATAGATAGATAGATAAACGTTGCACACAAGGCGGGCAATTGCGAACTGGAATAAAGAAAACTTGCATAATAAATTACGAGCCTCTACAGGATATTATGTTACTACAAATTAGGTTTTTTTTCTTTATAGGCTCGAAACAACATTTTTATAGACTTAGGGAATAGATTAATAAAATTATTAGAATTAGTGTTTAAAAAAACACTATTTTACAAAAAGAAAAAGTGTCGTGTGTCATCTAGTAATCAAAGAGCCATATTTTATAGTAATAGCATCTCATCATCTCATATAATAACGTAAGAAATTAAAATCATTCTATAAAAAAAAAAATATTCTGTGATGGAACTCACACTAGGTTTTCCTATATCATGGGTACATTGTAAATTACTGAAGAATGTGTGCAATCTTTTAATACGGACATTCCTATGGAATATTTGAAGCTTTGTCACCCTAGACTGCACAGGCGCGGTCAACGTCAGCTAACGTAAGAATATTAGTAATCCATTGTTAAAGATATGAATATGCAAATATGTTTACATCACCGGCATAATGTTGCGTTCAGGTGAGCTTTTTGCGTTTTTACTCGCATTAATCGTATATAGACAAGGGAAACATTGTTTGGTTTTGAATAGATAATAAGTTCGAGTTAACATTACCTTTTTGGGTTCCGTAGGAAGTTTTTTATACCATAACATTAATTGAACCTTTACTATTTTTTTATATTTTTCTGTAACAAGGATAAAAAACAGCGGCTTAGGTTTTGCCGAAAGAAGAGAAACCATGGACATAAGTATCGAGATTTCAATGGTTTTCTTTTATGTCAAAGAATGCCCAACGTGCCTAAAGAAGTTCTCACTTCAAAAATAAATGGCATTACCTTCTCCTACTAAATGAGCATCAATCAAGGAAGATGATATTAAAACAAACCCTAAACAAAAGCGTCACTACGAATCGCGCCATTTGGACATTCAAGAGATAACCTTACATAATTGACCGAATCAGATATTTTGCAGAAACTCGTAACAAATAGGAAAAGAAAACTTGCGTAAATCGGTGTAAAATAAAAACGGAGGAAAATATATGGAGTGTTTTAACTCTCTTTTTTCTCTTACACAAATTTTCAAAATAAATGTAGTTGACTTTTTTCAAGTACTTTTATCTCCTGCTTGCCTCAATAATCTAGAAAAAAGCAGACTAAGAAACTTAAGACGTATATATTCCATATTTGTTTAGAAGCTTGGACACACTAGCGTATATTACACTTGCATGTGTAGTGTGTACAAAGTTTGAAGGTGTGCGTTTCCGTCATTTCCCTGCGCAGGAGTCGCCGATCGGAATGATTGCTCACGCGTTTCGCATCATTCACCCCTTACCCTCGGGACTACTCGTTCACTCACAATTTACATACGCCAGTGGTGACCAACCCCGCAGATCTATAATGCGGAAATATTTTCAAAATACAATTTTTTTTAAATATGACAAGGGACAATTGGCCAGGCAGTTGACCGAAATGGCTACCAACGCCCATGGACATTTGCACCACCAAGAGGCTCGCCGATGCGATGCCAGCCTTTGAAGAGAGGTTTGGGCCCCCGAAAATATTCGCAAACCGATGGAAACCCGATTAAAATATTAGACCAAAAAGACTGAAAAATATGGCCCCAAATTTAAAAGTTTAATAATATATAAATACATTTTTTTTAACTTTTCTTAATCATAAGAAAATAATTTGAATAGTAGTAATCATTATATTTCATCTATTTTAGGTTAACGAATTTCTTGCTGATTCTTTTCGTGGCTCGACTCTTCCGAACAAGTGGTAGCTTTTAAAATATTTTACTATTCAAAAGAGCTTGTAAAAGTCTACTTGACTAGTATATTATTTGAATTTAATGGTTTGAGTATATTGCAAATCTACGTATTTTTTCTTCCACCTTCATATTATGGAAATCATTATTACTTACTTCACAGACTTAGGGGTCATCCATAAATTACGTCACACAAATTTTACGTTAGATCAATAACTGCATACATATGAAAATATATATCAGGTGTTGTGATAAAGACGCTGTCACGATAACAACTCATTGTCCGTTATAATAAAGAAATAAACCACCAGTGGCTTGACATCTTGCCCAGCTGCCGGCGGACATCTATTTTTTATATATTTTTATTTTTATATTAATATGTAAATGTTATATAAAAATTTATTTAGAATGAGTGTATTAAATAAATAATAGAACATAAAAAAATAAAAGTATAGTAAAGTGGTTTGTCGTAAAACTATATTTTAAATTTTGTTGGTAAATCAAAACGTCACTCTGCCATGATATGTTGTCTGGAGCACACTTTGTGACACAATAATTATGTGTGACACTAAAAAATTTGTTTTGAAATCCATGTAATCGAACACTAGTCCATATCAGCTCCGTCCGTTCCCATTAGTTAGAAAATATTAGAGGTTGTTCACACTTTAACAAGTGTAGTAGCAAGTTAAGTACTTACACAGTAGACAATTGATTCAAGTATGGAGTAAAAAGAATTTGAAGATGAATTTGTTTATACTACTTGGTTCTCTACAAAAAAAATAGGAAATCATTGAAACTATATTAGTCCGAGTACCGTATCGAGGTAAAATCCTTCCTCAGCGATTTGCTCCAGAAACGATTCTATGCTCATAAACTCCAGCCCCCTAGATTTCAAAAGTTTCTTGCTTAGCGAAAAACTAATCTAGTTTTCTAGTAAAATGCAAATTTACAAAGCGTCAAATTTTTAACTATACTTTTATCTCAATAGTAAAAAAAGTATTTCAAACCCCGAACGCGGCTGGGCTTTTGTAAAAAAAATATATTAAATAATTCAAAACTTTAACAAAAAAAAGACTGATTTCAAATTATCAGAACTGGGCGAAATTTAAAAGAGACCACACGGAAAGCACCAGTTTTTAAATCAAAAAAGGATCATCAAAATCGGTTTGGCAACAAAATCACCCGGCTAAAATTTGTAGGGTAATAAAAGAAAAGAAGAGAACCCCTTCTATGTATTTTGAAGTCAGTTAAAAACCCTGAATAAATTAGGCCCTTAGGAAAATAAAACCAGCTCTTACAAATTCATCTTGTTAGATATTGAACAACAAATACCTATTATTCATTGGCTTTACAAAAGTAACTACGTTTATAAACTAAGCTATTAATTTCTGCGTAGTTTATGGCTCCTGAAGGGCGAACGGGTGATTGTTAATTTAATTAATTGGACAATAAAATTAGTGTATAACAAATATGCTTAGTGGGAATAGCGACCGCAGTGTATCGTTATCTTGTGCTGGTTGTTCAAGAAACTTATTAAATTTCAATATTGCGATAAATATGAAATAAATTACCAACCTTTTTCATATAACGACGACCAACTCTTCACAAGATCACAACATTGAATTTAATTAAGCATAACGAGTTCTTGAAGTTATTACTTATTAACTAACCCAGACGTAAAGCTTCTTTTAAAATTAATTCCCTAATATCAAGAGCATTTCCAACCAACTTGGTTGGAAATGCTCCGCGACTTTGAAACGATTAGTCAAAGCTCTGTAACTTAAATATGGTTAATATAACTTCATAAGCTTCCGAGCCTTAACAGAAAAGTAGGATCTAGTAACTTTTCTTGACCAATCTCCAAATTGGCTCAATTCTGGGTATTAGTCAAAATAATTAGCCTATGATACACTATTACTATCTTCAAAACATTCGTTTTATAAATAAAATGTTCTTGCGTTCTAAGTAATGTAAATATGGCGAAAATTTTTTATTTTATTTGAATAAACTTATTACCAAATCGACCAAAATGGAATAGAAAAATATAAAAGCAAGAAGTCACCTGTCACGAAATCTCGAAACCCGCGGGACGTACAAAGATGAAATTTGGCAGGGTGGTAGTTTTTAGTTAGTAGACATCCGCTAAGAACTGATTTTTGATAAGGCCAGGTGGTGGAGGTGTAAGGGCTGTTGTAAGATTAATTTTACGCGGACGAAGTCACGGGAAAAATCTAGTCAGTCCATAAAAGTAGACAACAGATAAAGTAAATAGTTAAAATTATGATAAGACTGTAAATTCCTGCCTCTCGTGACTTCTCTGGTTAACCACTTTTTGCCTACAAAATTTCCGAACGAACAAGATAAATTTTAAATGAATATACTCAATTTAAGCTGTTCTCAACGTTTCAGTCTAAGCCATGTTGGGTTTTTATGCAGTTGTATGGTAAGTTCACGCGAGTTAAATGCGTTGAGTTAAACATGTTAATTTCACTTACGTATATGAACCAGCCTTTCTTATATGGTTTTATTTTAATTGGTTTTATATTATGGTTAGACTGGTCCGTTAGCATAGTGGGCAGTGGACCCTACTTTCCGCTCTGGAGGTAGTTGGTTCGATTCCCGCCTCGAGTCTGAGTGAATTATCTATATGTATGTAATTATATATTTGTATAAAAAAATATTAGTGTCTAACAGGCGTCTGTTACCTATAACACAGGCATTAAGTTGTCTACCTTAGGAACAGACGTCCGTGTGTCATATAGTCCGATATTCGGGTACTATTTGGTATTCGGTTTATTCGGCTGCTTTGTGTAATATTCAGCCAGGTACAGCATAACATACCATGATTTAAAAAACCAATGTTACTAAAAATGATTTACAATTATTAATTGGATTTTAAAGCAGTAGTGATGTATTAAAATCGTTCTTCCAGCATTTGAAAGTATACGACTGAAATTTTTATCGTAAATTTAATCGCTTCGATAAACAGTCTTGCACTGTTTTAGAACTTAGACTTTCGTGAGCGGAATTCATACTAATTATAAAAAACGGCTAAATGTGTTTCTGTCTGAAAGAGGCTCTGGAGAAGGAAGGTGAGGTTACGGCAGGCACACCCCTGTCCGAAGGAGGAGGATCGCTTCTAATAAGAATTTTTCTATTTCATCGGTGCTGTAGGTTTGTGCGTGTGTGACTGAAACGAGAGTATCTTATTTTGAAAGGGTTAAAGTTTAATTATATCAAAAGCCTCGGTTCACAAATAAAAAAAATCAGATGTACCAATTTCTTCATGAGTTTCATAAAAAAAGTATGGTGACGCTGAAAAGTTCCAAAGTTCCAAAACACAGTAACTCGGTTATCTATCAGCTAAAATTTAATCAAAATCGATGCATCCTTTCTGAAGATTACCCCGGTCAGACAGAGGCACAGATAGACTAAAAATTAAATGTTTTGTTTTTTGTACATCTGGTACTAATGTTGCTTAAAAATGACACTATACCGTCGTTTTCATACGTGACTTAATTAAGCAAGACTGACTTGCACTTTTCTTTATGGTGTGAAAAAAATTGATATTATGGCACGGCAGCTTAAGCGACCAATAGATGGCGCTATAATTTCTTATAGTAATTAAGTCAATGTTTTTTTATTTACATACTACGTATAATAATTAGAAGAAGCTGCTGTTTTCTTAATAATATAATGTCATACGACGAGGGAATTTCGAAAATGTGACAACCTGTGACAAGACGGGGAGAAGGGGTCATCCACATATCAAGTGTGACATGATTTATGCATGACCCCTTACCTACATAGAGGACAACAACGAAAGATTAAAGTAAGAAAAAGTAAGTTCCACGTAAGTTGTTTTTGCGTAAAACAACATATATTGTTCTATTCATAGAAAAATAAAATTTGGCAATTAATATAACATACGTTTGTCACGGCCACTTGCTCTTCTACAGATGCATGGTGCTCGAAGACAGCTCTAAGTTTGGGTGGCGCCCTGGATGGTTTAGATTCATAAATCAGCCCGTCAGATGGCGTTGCAGTCGATATCTGGGTTATCTTTTTATCGATTTTTATGTTTGGGCAGGACATCGTCTGCTGGGTCCGGTAAATACACTATATTTTTATGTTTCTACAAAAAAAACAGGCGGTTGTTACCTATAACACAGGCATTAAGTTGGCTACCTTAGGAACAGATGTCCCTGCTTCTTATAGTCCTATATATTTATTTATTATCCTACAATATTATTCCCGTTTCCTTCCGCTCATTTTAGAAAGTCATATTTGTTTATATTGATAACTTAGACCGCAGCATCCATTATAAACGATATTCTGTCAGTGTTAAATCAAACGCCATAAGGTTACATTAAAAATAATTGATGGTTAAGTATTTTTAAATTCTATAACTCAAGCGCAATTTTCTTAATATTTTCATACATAAGAACCTTCTGCTGAAAATAACTCATCATACAGACACGAAAATAGATAGACCTGCATAGAAATCTATCTATTTTCGTATTAAATGTTTATCTTATCGAATATTGAATGTGTATGGTGCATCGTCTGACGCTTTGTTTAACTACCATTTATTTTATTTTCAACCCCTGATTATTTTTATAGATACGAGATTGTACGACAGAAGTTGGATGGCAGTGAACGCGAAGTATTCATTAGCGACGAAGTGGATAACTGCGAGGGTTTGGCTATTGATTGGATAGGTAAGTGCCTTTATACAACATGGGCTCACATAAGTAACTACCGACGCCCATGGACTTCTGAATAGCGAGAAGGCTCACAGATGCGTTGCCTGCCTTAATGAGTATGCTCTTTTCTGGGAGGTTCTTAAGTCGTAATTTCTGCAATAGTTGATATAACAACTGTTACGTATCAGCAAACGTCGGCGTTACATCAGAAATCAAAGGTTCATCTCTAATATATCCCTTTAATCTTGATACATTTTTTTTTCTTATCTATACACCGCGGAATGATTGCCCGCGCCATTTTTTTATTAACTTAATGCAGTGCAACCTCGATATAACGAATATCAAGGGACTTAAAAAATATTTGATATACCGCGTAATTTGTTACAATGAGGTTTGTTGTAACGTGGTTAGATTGGACTACGATTCGTAATAATGAAGTTAACGTGTCTGAACCGGACGAAACGTGAACGACTATTGCACAGTTAAGTTGAAATTATTGATTATGTAAAGGATATATGTTGAAAAATCCCTAAAATTAAGGTAGGTTCATGCTTTCTATCTATATTCTGTAAGTATTCAAAATTCGTTATAAAAAGGTTTGATGAATAAATTCGTAATGTAAAGGTGTATTTTGCATTAGCTCTTATGGAGCTCTAGGGGATTTTGAAAAATTGTTAAATCAATAAATTCGTTACATTGAGGCTCGTTATATCAAGTTTACATTGTATTATATTTTTATACTTATCTTACAATCCCAATTTTTTTGGGTATTTTATTTTTTCCGCGGGCTTTGCCCCAAGCGAGAAATAGTGGTGTGAATTGTATTATTAAATGTATATTATTGTAAATATGTTAAATGTATGAAACTTGATGTTTAGTGTAGAATTAGGCTATAATGAAACTGAAGTTAAAAGGATAGGAATTTTCTCACAATTATACAAGTGCTTAATATTGTGGCTAGAGAACTACAGTTTATGTATACCGAGTGATTCAAGGTTGGGTTGAGTGATGAGTATGAGATAATACACCCTTTTTTTACCATTTTTATATTATATTAATCATTTTTCTTTTTATTTATTTTTTTCTCTCTTCTACGTTTCATTATTTCCTTTTGTTGTGCCAGTTTTTTTTTTTGGAATATGAATTTACAGTTTTTTTACACGAGTAGAGGGATTGGCAAAAATTTAATTACAATTAAAACTATTACTGAAATTGGTTTAAAGCTTTACTGGGGTACTGCTTTATATTGGGGACTGACACTTTGATCGAATAATCTTGGTACATTAGTATACATTATATTCATTGTAGTACCTTCGTAGGACGCAAATATTAACATTATCACATCCTCCTATATCAACTACTAGCTGTGCCCGCAACTTCGTACGTGTAAAATTGGGTAGAAAAATAACCTTCCTCGATATCTAAACCCCCATTCGCACGAGAGTTTAAGAAGCGTTGCGTTAAATCACGGCGTTGGCGCTTATATAGCGTCTTCGATGCAAAAATATACCGTACGTAATATATATATATATATATATATATATATATATAAAGCGTTGAAAATAGAACATTGCTTGATAAAAAAAGAGTCGCGTTATAAAAGCGCTACCGTGTGAACATAAACTTGGGAATCCATATGTTCCATTTGAACGTTTTTTTAGCGCACGTTAAAAATGCTCTCGCTCAAATGAGAATTATACTGAAAGAGTTTTTCAAATTGGGCCAGTAGTTCCTGAGACTAGCGCGTTCAAGTAAACAAACAAACTTCAGATTTATATATTAAGTAATAGAATTTATATATAAAGAATAGAAGTCACGAGAAAAGTCGCTCTTTTGTACATAGAAGAAAAAAAATATTGAATTTCTAGTAAAAGACAGTCACTATACTTTATCAATACAGAAGTGAATAAAAAGGAGCTGAAATCAAAATGTCTTTCCATTAGAGATTGCCAATTCAGATCCGAGCCATTAACTTTTCAAACGACTTGAAGATCCTTTTCCGGTTTCAGCAGTTCATTTCTCGCTAGGAAATATTTCACCGTACTCCCTTAAAGCATTTACTTTATATTACTTATAAGTAGCTGACCCGGTAGACGATGTCCTGCCCGAACGTTGACTTATTTTTTATACTTCCTTCAATTACAAGGAATATTTAAACCTCGTTGTAACCCGCGACATCGTCCGCGGAAAATTCCGTGGAAAATTTTAGTTAATGATATATAGCTTTCTTCGATAAATGGGCTATCTAGCGCTTAAAGAATTTTACAATTCGGACGAGTAGTTCCTGAGATTAGCGCGTTCAAGAAAACAAACGAAGAAACTTTTCGATTGTATGTTAATATATATTTATATACAGTAATATATGATACCCGGACGTCTGTTCCTAAGGTAGATAACATAATGCCTGTGTTATATGTAACAGACGCCTGTTATACACAAATATTTTTTTCTTAGAAATATATAAATACATACATATAGTTAATCCACCAACACTCGAGGCGGGAATCGAACCCACGATCCCCGGAGCGGAAGGAAGGGGGTCACTGCCCACTGCGCCAACGGGCCAGTATGAAAACGTTTAGGTGCGTGGGTCTTACTTACCTTTCTATAATGTTATGTAAAGATTGCATTATTTACTTTATATAACTTATAGGTTATTTACTTTGACGAAATGCCATATGAAATGATAATTAAATACAATCAGATAACATACGATAAAATTCCAACTATTTTAAATCTGTGTTTGCACAATTCGATTAACACTTAAAACGACACATTTTTTTACATATTGCCTCAAAAGAAATTATTTCTTTTTTTTTTCTTGTCTTTTCTCCTTGAAGCACTCATAGAAAATTCTACGTATATATTGCGCGAGTATGATAACATGTCACCAACTATTGTCCTGAAGTATTCGCAACACGGTCGATGACGATGAATTATTCAACTTAAAAATCCCCTCTTACTGATTAACTGACTGATAGTAAAGGTAGTGTAGTTAAAAATCTGACGTTTGGCAAAATGTCTTTGTGACTGAGGTAATAAAAATTTTAAAAGCATAGGTTGGTGTTAGTAAGGTACAAAAATTTCATATTTTTAAAAGCGTAGTTGTTTAATTAGTATTTTACTAAAATTAAATTATAAAAATAATATAAATAGAATCTTTAATTCTATTTATATTATGTGAAATAAACAGATATTTTCGTCGTTTCAAGAGCGTTTCGGTAAAAGAGGGTAGTTGTTCATGAGAGTATAAATATTACTATGACACTCAGGTGGCTGGCAGTCGTGTTCCGACCGTGGCCCTTCTATTCCATACACCAAAGAGGCTATTCTTTTATTGGCGAGCCCATCACAGTCACATAACAATAACTTCATCGCCTGAGCTTCTTCATATTTAGGGTTCCGTAGTCCCACAAGGAATCCGTATAGTTTAAGGTGGTCTTCCTCCCCCTAGCATTTCCAGACTATAAGATGTAGAGACTTAAAATTTCCCATATTGATAGAACATGTTAAAAACTCACTATGAAAATTATTTTGAGCGAAATTGGACAAATCATTTAACAAATATCTATATCGCGTATCAGATACAGAACCCTTCTATTGCATGTCTTGAAACGCCCTTGGCCGCTTTTGAAACAAGCAAATACAAGTAAGTACAAAGCAATTCCCCCCCCGCCTTGATTCATCTTCGTTTTTCCTCAGTCAATCTCATCCACAACTTCCCCGCAAAGGTAACCAAATCGTCGGCGCCCTTTCGCGGTTTTATGGAAATTTATCTTGCTTGTCTTGAATTTTCCTGACATTTGTTAAAGAGATCTATATTTTTTGCGTTTTGAACGTAAAAAGTGTACAAGTGTAATGGTCTTTCAATTCTTCTTCTTCAATTGCCATATCCTATCGGAGGTTGGCCACCATCATGGCTAGCTGTAATTTGTTGACAGCTGCTCTAAACAGCGATCTCGAACTTAAATTAAACCACTGGCGCAGATTTTTAAGCCAGGAGATCCGTCTACGGCCAGGTCTTCGGCGGCCTTGATGTTCCGATTTGTTTATTTTATTTCACTTTATACGTAGCGAAGCACGTACCGGGCCGCTAGTATATATATATAAAGCTGATCATTACATACTAATATAGTAGAGATGTTAGAAATACAGTCTACATGCCTACTGAGGGCATGAATGCCTTGACTGAGCTTGTAGAATATGAGACTATGATATAAGCTTGTAGAATATGTAACAAAGTGTCTAGATCAGGGCTTCTTAAACTTTTTGATATAGCGACCCCCTTCAAGCTTAGGAAATTTTAAACGACCCCCTCCTACATATAATGAAATATATATTTGTACGTAGTGTGTATACTAATTTTAAAATTTTATTTATAATGATTGAAAAGTATCATTATTTAATATGTTTTAATATGTTAGGTTAAGCATTCTTAAATTTTCTAATGTTCCCGCGCAACATTCTTATTTTTTTCTTTCATAAGAACCTTCTCTCGACAATAACAAACACAACAAAAAAATTAGCGAATCAAACCGGTCCACTCGATCACGCGTGATGCCGTGACCAAGAAATATAGGGAAACATTATTATCACATAGATAATTTTTACCTAATTTTTGTATGAATAATATGAAATGTAAAAAAGATAGAAATTAATAATTTGGCATTTATGGTCGTTGAACACTCTGTATTCTATCAGTACGTTATGCATGCACGCAATCCAGCAAACGGTTATAGTCCAAGAGCTGGCCAACAGATTTAGGAAAGTACTAGACGTGCGGCTGTGAGAGAGGATTGGCGCCGCGTAGTTAAGCTTGCCACGCAAGAAATGACAGCCACAACCACTCTACCAAGAGTGTAGCGACAAAGAAAACATATTCGAGGAGCGTAAATATATTCTTATAAAAATGTTATCAGTAATTGAGTCCTTTTTATTTATATTTATATAGATATCGATAGTTAAGCATGTACTTGACGGCACGTTCACCTGAGAGTAATGTAAAAGGTTTGACGATAGAGCAATGAAAAATCTTCATTGCATTAATCATATGCTTTTTCAACCTCTAGAATAATAGTTTCAGTATTCTGAACATCTCTGGTCAATGAAGAAACTTAGCTAAGTATTTTTGTGAACCGCCTGCTCGTTTGCCCCTTGTTATATATAAAAAAATATTAGTTTAGAGCCCTTTTACGCGAATACAGAATAAAATGGCTAAGATCGTGTCAAGACACGCTTGTATAGAGGATTTACGTATCTGATACGCTATAAACGTATTTGTTAAATAACTTCAAAAGTTGTTCTCCGATTTCGTTCAAAATCATTTTCCTAATGAGTTTTTAGCATGTTCCATCGACATGGAAAATTTCAAGTTTCTGCGTCTAATAGTTTGGATGTGTTAGAGGGGGGGGGGGGCACCTTATAGAAAGACATACAGACGGACGGGCGGACAGAGCGAAATTCCACTGTTTTTTAGCAAAGTTTAACAAGGAAGGCAAAAAAAAGCGGCCAAACTATTTGAAGTCTGTTGCCACAGATTATTAACGTCAAAAGTGTCGCGTAGTCAACTTTAACGTGTCAACATGTGTTGTACAAGTTTCAGACTAGTAACATCTCAGCTTAGTGAAATAGGAATTTCAATAATATAACTATTTGAAGGCACCTAAGTCGTATTTGTTCGGAAACACCGGAACTGGCATATTCTTTTTTATTCTTCGAAAGTCTTATTCTTCTACCTAGCATTATCCCAGTCTAGGGTCTATTACCAGGGCCTGCTTAAATTGCAGAGGACATGGCTGTAGGGCGAGTGGCCAAGGGCGATTGACGTCATTCGGTCCTATTCTTGGAAAGTAAATTAAGTATATTGTTTAAATTACTTCCATGTGCAATATCTATCAATATTAATAGGTCGTGTAGAGTTGTGTAAATCTACAGAATTCCACTTGAATAACATAAAAAAATATTTTTATACCTATATGTGCGCAAAGAGTATTCGTGCTAGAAGCGAAACTTTGTTGTTAGTTTAACAACAAAGTTTAGTATATATTAAATCTGTAAGATAAATAAATTATCTAAAAATACAATACATCTTTTTAGTACCTTAATTTCTATGTTCAAAGAGTTTACGTAAACGGGTAATGCTGATATGGAATCAGTAAATTATTTATGTAACGAAAATTTTGCGAGCTTGTTTTTTTAATCAGCGTATTAATATTTCTACCAGTTTCGTATTGTTTATATATATTTATAGAAACAGCTAGTATACTATACAGGCATAGAAACATAGATCGCCCATAGTCGACTGCTGTAAAGAAAAAACATTTTTTTGTATTTTTTGTCTAGCTATTTGTTTTTTTTATAAGTAATCTATATAAGTAATCTATAATATAGGCTGGACTAATTTTGATGGGACTTCACAAACGAATAGCTGATTTTGTAAGGCTACTTTTTAACAAAATTATTCTCTACGTTGAACATAATGATTGAAACCAGCGCGAACAAAGTCATGGATAACGGCAAATCTATACGTATAAATAAAACTGAAGTCTGTTTGTAACATTGAAAATTCTTATCTTTACCAATTGCAGAAAAGCAAAAACGAAATTTAAAACATTTTTGTCTGTCTGTCTGTTTCGGGTAACCTGCCTTAATCTTTTTGGGTGGGACTTTAACTGGTAGATAGCTAATATTGCAAGGAGTAAGATAGGCTACTTTAGCACAAAAGATCCAAAAGGGTCGAGGTACAACCGCCATGCGGGCCCCACCAGGATACAAAATAGGCTACTTCAGTTTTATACAAATAATTAGGGTTCCGCACAATCGTCGCATTCACGCAATCGAAGTCACTGAGTACAGATAGTTGAATAACAAAATCGCTGATTTTCTTCACACCATAAGGAATATAATAGGATTCTTCCACAAAGGTATCTAATTAAATTCCGCGAAGCTCCAACTGTCCTATTTATGATAATTTTAATTAAAATTCACTTCTAAGCCTCCCTCGGCCGCTATGAAATGATTAATATGCTTTAATCAGATTAAAAAGTTTACGACGGTCCCAAATTTTGACGACCTTCCATTTCCTTACTTTTGTTCAAAGAAACCTCATTCCCTCTCCAATTAGCACCTTAGTAGCTCAACGGTTTCTACCGTTATCAATTAGGCAAACCAACTGCCCGTTTGCACCTTTAAAGAAATAATGTAACCATAAACTAACAACGTTTTCATTTAATAAACAATATAACAACGACCAATTACTACCACAAAGAAACATAGAAGTAGGTCAACATTTGCAAGTTGCGTTTTCTTTTCCTATTTTCACACACAGCTTGTTCTGAAGTTTTCAATTTAACTTCTACTGTAGCTATGAAAACGTGTATTTTCCCTATTCCAAAAGTTATTTTTCCCGCTTGCTGATTTAGTGTACGAGTTTTTTTAGATTGGTTACACAATACGCCACTAGATGGGAGCTCGCGTATTTAACATCGCGCTTGTGAAATTTCTAATAACTTAAGGCATAATATGTTGACTCACAGTGCGCTTAAAGGTTTTAGAAAGTCTTTATTTAGACCTGGGGAGCTCTTAGCTTAACCAATAACTGGAATTTGATGGTTTGAGTCGATCGAAGGGTTAAGCAGTTCTCATGGCTCGTCCTGACCGGTTGATACACGGATGACCCATTCTACACTGGTTTTTTAAATATCCGACCTCCTCCGTGTTTTGGAAGGCACGTTAAAACAGTGGGGATGACGTCACGGTGGCACTTGGGCATCTTAACTCACACCACAGCCACATCCACTGAAATTTAAGCGCAGCCTGGTACTAGACCGGGATAACACTAGGAAGAAGATCTCTAAAAGGTCATCCATAAATTAACCCCTCCCCCCGTCCTTGTCACGTTTTCGAAACCACCTCCACCTTGGTGTGACGTCACATACTTTAAAAATAAAACAAACATAATTTTTTTTAAATGATAAATCAATTTTTTTACAAAATAATTTTTTTAATGCAATATTTTTAATTTCGATATGTGACGTTACAACGCTTTTAAACCCCCCCTCCCCTCCGTACCTTAACTGCCTTAACGAGTGACGTAATTTATGGATGACCCCTAAACTATCTCCTTGCAACTTTCATCATTTTACGTCCCGCGGTTTTTGCTTTTACCTATATAAATAGAAACCTTCTTAATTTTTTAACATTGTTAATTATATTAAGACAATTCTGAAACAAAATTATAGAAAGAAGGGAATACGAGAATATTACGCATACGTACAAAAATCCTAGATTTATTTTATTGCCGGAAAATACGGCTAACTCTTGGCAAATATCCTATAAGAAACAACTCGCAACAAACCTTGGTAAATTCAACACCACAAACATTAATTGCCCGTAGAATTACTCTCGGTTTCTATATAAATAATCGCACAAAGTCAGTGCTAAAGAAACCGGAAAGTATCTGTCGATTGATGAACGTATAAACGGAATCGAACTTGTCTACGTTCCAGCGGAAAAAAAATCCTCCAAGAAAACCAATTACTTTGAGTAAGTTCAAAAAGACGAGATTTATTTCTTTAAAATTGCTGTTTCAGCTGTGGATTCTTCTTAATAAAAACCTTACCGATGGAACCGGTAAAAATGATCGAAAGAATTGGCTCTTCACTTTAAACTTAAACTGAACGTAATAAAAAAAATCGTTTCCTCGCTTGCAGAAATCTTGCTTCTGACCTGTTTTACAAATATATTTATTATCTCTATGTATATAATTTATAATTTTTACAATATAATAATTATTATTATGTTATTAAAATATTGTGTTCGACATTGAATGCGAAATAAAGAATCCGACAAAAAGAAAACAAAATATCTTCCGAAGTTGTTGTCAGATTTCCGATCCGATTTAACCATTTATTTCGACAAAATCGCGGGTAACAGCTAGTAAAGCATTTACCTTAATACCATTTTGTAGATTTCGCTTTTACATTGATTAAAAATCTGTTAACACGGGAGTGAAAGTCGAGTAAATGTTCATCCAAAATTTGGACCCCATCCAAAGTGGCTGTACAGAGAGCCATTTGATAAGGGAGGCTTTTAAATCACTCACAGGTTTCAGTAATAAAGGCTGTGTTTACTGTCGGTGCGGTGTTTTGCCGTCGTCAAACTAAAGCGGCCGTATATCACACCGTGGCGTAACGCGTTGATGAATAGCTTTGAAGATAACAGGGTGACATAAACATAGAGAGCGTGTACGCGTGACGGTATAAAGACGGACTGCACTGGACCTACGGGTCCAATTTTAAAAAATCTTTCAGTGTTAGATAGCCCATTTAACAAGAACTACAATATATGGTTATATATCATAACGATAAAATTTTTCACCTCATTTTAGGCGGACGAAGTCTCAGCTAACAGCTAGTATAGTATAAAATAGAAATATAAATAATAAGATATTCAGAATTAATTTTAACATCCAGATTGTATGTTCATACCTCACCGTTATATCTCGAATATTATAAATTGTAAACTACACATATGGAAATTGATTGAATTTAACTAATTCAATCGTTTCCCGGTCTAGTACTAGGGTCTGCTTAGATTGTAGAGAATGTGGCTGTGGGGCGAGTTATGATGACTGATTGCGTGTTAGTGGCCACTATAAAGAGCGCTCTTAAACCTACACCTGGATCACAAGTCCCGGGCACTGCTATTGTTCTTCCTCTGGTATGCGATGAACCCGGCGCACGCACGGTCAATGCTAAGAAATCCGGCTCAATATATACTAATATATAAAGCTGAAGAGTTTGTTTGTTTGAACGCGCTAATCTCAGGAAGGATAGATCTGATTTTAAAAATTCTTTCAATATTAGATAGACCATTTATTGAGGAAGGCTATATATCATCACGCTAAGACCAACAGGAGAGGAACACAAATGAAGAATGTTTTAAAATCGGAGTTTTTTCCCATTTGAGAGCTTTCGCCGCGTGCGCTGCGTAAATGGTTAGTTTTAGCATAGGTTTTTTTCCAGTACCGCATATTTATTGAGATGTTTAACAACTGCGTTTGTAATTGTTTGCTATTTATTAAAAAAAACCGGTACAAAGCTGTAGGTAACTTCCGACACGAGCACTTTTGTCTTCCCAATGAAACAAATAAATAAATATATACGATTAAAGAATTTATTTCTCAAAGAATTTGTTACAAAATTCACTTACAGAGAAAAACAAGTTATAACTTACGATATTTGTTCTAACCTAATATATAAAGCTTTTGTTTGCTTGAACTCTGTAATCTCAGGAACTACAGCTCTAGTTTGATAAATTCTTTCAGTGTAAGACAGCCCCATATATCGAGGAAGGCTTTAAAGCTATAAACCTATGTAGTTAAAAATATAAAAAATAACATGTGTACGCATTAAACGAAAGATGTCTCCACAAAAGATAATTTCGTATATTTCTTATGGACTTAAGGAATTTTTAAAACTCTTAGCGGCATACAAATTGTGTATTTGTTAAAAGTGCGTGATATAACCCATTTGTATGTTTGTCTATAAGACTTAAGTTTAAGTATGCGGGAAGGTCATAGTAGGCTTAAAATTTTGCGTTTTTCAATATTATTACAAGAGGATTATTTTAATTGTCTGTTCTGTGTGTAATCATTAGAGCCTCAATAGCACAACGATGTAAGGTATGGACTGAAATCCGCAAGGTACCCGGTTCAAGCCCCACCGCCGTTGGGATCAAAGACAATGAAAATTATGATCTAGTAAGATCATAATTTTCATTGTATTTGTATGCTGTACCCCACGATTTCGTTCGTGTGGGCCACCCTTATCACTTAGGAGCTTAAATAATAGTTTACGACCAACTCTCAGACCTACCAAATATGCACAAAAATTTTCATAAGAATAGGACAATCCGTTTCGGAGGACTTTGGCATGAAACGCTATGACACTCGATATTTCTATATTAGATATTAAGTTTTAATTTATTTCGATTTAACAATTAATCACAATTAAAATTTGGTGCACAACGCTTTTCAACTTTCTTTATAAGATAGTTTATCTCCAAAAAGCGTTTTTGATATCAGCGTCGATCAATGAAGCGCCTGTTGGTACGAGGATGCGGGAATGGACTGAAACAAAATCGTTAGCAATTTTTCGTGGTCGTTTAGGTTTCCTGAGTTTGAATCAGGGTCGTTACTGATGTGGGCTTTTCTGACATCAGCATATATGATCATAGTTATCTCATCCGGCATTTTAAAAGCGATAAGTCCTGAGGATCTGCAAGAAAAAAGATTACCCATATCTGAAAAACCAGCAAAAAGAAGCTAAAAAGTAGATATTGGGGTTCCGTAGTCCTACAAATTACACTTATAGTTTTGCTCTGTCCATCCGCAAGTCCGCCTACAGGGTTTCCAAACTATAAAATTTGGAAAATTGACATTTGGATTGTCGATAGGACTTGCAAAAACGCTAACGTTAGAAATTTTAGGTATACCTATTATCAAACTAAGAAAATATGTAGAGCATCACACTATTTCTAGAATTCTTTTTGGTAATGTTTTTTTTTTTCAAATTACTTTAGAATTTAGCTTTACGTCGAGTACATTATCACCAGAATATTACAAATTTTTGAAAAAAAAAATATATAAACCTCTAATGATAACAGAGTTGTAATTATTAACATGTTAAAAAAACTACATAGTTAGTAAAAAAAAAATAGTTTTTGGATGAAGGTATCCTAATAGGTTATACTGAGGCAACCTTCAAAGTACCTAAAGTTTCTAACGTTAGCGCAATAGACAATAATATATTTTTTTAAAATTTAATGTGACTCTCAGTTTATGACTAGGCGTGTGGTATATAGCTAGTGTTTTTGTCCAGGTTTTGCAGTGGGGGCGATGTTTGTCCGCGAAGTGTTCCACGGCGAGGCGAAAACCCAAGGCGAGATCATGATTGACAACATACGCGCGGCTTTCAAGCAAAACCTCAAAAACCTAGACTGGATGGATGCTGAGACCAGAAAAGCGGCCGAAATCAAGGCAGACGCTATCACCGATATGATAGGTATGAAATTTTTTCGGTTTCTAAATCTATTGTGCTGTCTAAAACGAGATT
Organism: Charaxes varanes; assembly: GCA_024363005.1. Taxonomy (NCBI): domain Eukaryota; kingdom Metazoa; phylum Arthropoda; class Insecta; order Lepidoptera; family Nymphalidae; genus Charaxes; species Charaxes varanes. The sequence goes on from JANCMC010033613.1 coordinate 830,689, forward strand.
TCGAGATTTAGAGCCTCAATAGCTCAACAGTATAAGGTATGGACTGAAATCCGTAAGGTACCCGGTTCAAAACCCACTGCCGTTGCGAAACAGATTAAAAATGATAGAAAGTTTGAAATAAAACGAGAGAGTGAACGTAATGAAAACAGATTAGAATTGTTAATTTTTTTTAGCGCGCAATCAACTAAAGTTTTGATAGGAGGGTCCATATAATGAATGAATATAATAATATAATAAAGTTTTTTTCACTCAAGGCATATAAAATCCAAATATATAAATAATGATTGTGAGGAAACAAAATTAATGCAGATTTAAATGCTAATAAGTTTGGAATATATTTAAAATCTGTCTGTGTGTCTTTCTGTTTGTCCGTGGTAAGTTTTGATCATTAAAGTGTGCAGCCTACGCTTGGTAGTGAACACAGCAACTTTTATATAGAGACATTTACCTCAGATCATTGCATAGAATTTAAAAAGTTTTGACTGTAGTCTCTATGAAACAGGAAGAATTGTCATAGTAATGATTAAATACTTATACACCAGCTAGTCCAAAAACTATTTTTTTACACTAACCTTTTAGCAGTGGTTAATTTTAAGATTCAGCGCTCATCTCATAGATTACGGAAAATAAATAAAAAAATAATCATGAAATAAACTCTAGCAAATTATATAGTTGCAACATGTCTCTATGTTTTTAAAACTTAACCAAATGAGTTGTATATTTTTTAATAAGATAAGACTTTTTTTTTAATTCTTCAGGCATATGAAGTCAAAAAAGCAAAGTAAGATGTGGCTTGAACTTCCCCTTGTAGACTCGCCTTAAGGTATATATAAATATTGTAAATGCTAATATACTGAGTACTACTGTAATTTCGACCTTATTACTCCAAATTATCGTCCCTAAACCGGCTTTAAAGATGACCAATTTTTTTTCCTTGTTTTAATTAACACGAAGATCTCTAGGCCCTAATCTGATGAGTTGTTTCTTAACTAACTTAAAAAAGACGTCAGCTGCTAAAAACTTTGATCCTCAGCAATTCTTTTTTTTTGTGGATTATATTTAAGACCAGTCCACTCCTTATATCATTGAACTACTTCTTTGCTGCCTACCCTGAGCATGTTTTCTCGGAATTTTGCCTTCCAGGGTCAACCTAGGGAACACTCATAGATCCCCTGTAAAAATGGCCACCGTCCTGCTGTCATGAGCGACCAACGCCTTTCATGGTGTCCCATGAGCGTTTTTTGGGCGCCTTAACACTACAGTCTCACCCAAAGCAATTCAAACGAACGCTGCGGATGATACAAAGACAATAAAGCAAGTATTTGTAATTGTCGTCGATTTCAAGGCGAGATGGCAATTTGTTGTATTTCAAAAGATACCTTTCAGTCGTCCTCCTCTTTGATTCCCCACCTCACAAAGGCCCGGGATCTAAATGACGGCTTAAAGATTCCTGCCCTTTGTCTTACCTGGAAATGATTTGGTGAACTAAACCACCTCTCTCTCTACCTACCAACACTCTTCTTTGAGGATTCTCAATATTCTGCTTATATTGTGACTATAAATCTATGTGTACTATATACTAATATATAAAGCTGAGGAGGTCATGCCCTAATCAGTGGTCGACATTTGAGTCGATCGCTAGGTTAAGTAGTTCTTGCTGCGACCGGGTGCCAGATGGGGACCCATTTTAGCACTGGTGTATATTTGATATCTGACCTCCTCCGTATTTTGGAAGGCGCGTAAAACATCGGGATCCGATTACTGTCACTTTGTGATATTAGTCGTAAGGTTGTAGAGATCGTCGGGTTTCCTGAATAAAGCATCTTTAATCCTTAAAAGCATCTTTAATCATAAAATTTATATTGAAATATAGGGAAGAAATTATAAATAGACCTTGCTACTCACATAGTACCCTGAACAATGGTGAATCGGAGAAAAGTTTTGAATTCTTTCGAACGGACGGGCAAAAAAATTCCAACCTCCAAGTGCGAAGTGCTGCCCAGTACTTCTTTATTACAAAAGTTAAGGGAATTTTTTGAACTATCGACCTTTTTACTTACTTGGAAACTTTGAGGTTCCACATGCATAAATTGTGCTTGGAATGTTTTTAATGATCATCCTTTTGTTAAAGTCTCTGGTATATCTACCCTAGATATACCAGAAAATATCTGGGAATTCATAATTTTAATTTTGTAAAAGGAAAAAAATACCCCGATTCTGAAACATTCTCCATTGGCGCTTCGTTCCTATTGGTTTTAGCGTGATAATATATAGTCTATGACCTTTCTCGATAAATAGGCTATCTAACACTGGTAGAATTTTTTAAATCAGACCAGCAGTTCCTGAGATTAACACGTTCAAGCAAACAAGCAAACTCTTCAGCTTTATTTATTAGTATAGAAAAGAGTAGATATATTAATATTATTGTTAAATCGTGCCCTTGTTTCAAATCCGGCTCGAAGGACCGTTCTGGAACGTTGCACAAAACAAAACGCCCCACTTTCAAGTCCTAGCGCCATCTGTGATAAATAGTAGTAAACTTAGCGCTGTTTTTGCGTGTTATCGGCAGCCGAGCGACACGATTAACGGCCATGTCGCCATCGTTCGTTGAAATGTCACTATGATTAATCGTCCGAAAAGAACGATCGGCGATATTCAGATACAATGTTTTTCTACGGAGTAACCTACCCCATTGAGTACGGCTTTAGACGTACGGCGTGTGGAAAATTGGGTGACTTTTATATTCGTTCTACTTTTTTTATATAACAAGGGGCAAACGAGCAGGCGGCGTTCATGTAATTGACTACCGACGCCCATAGACACCTGCAACACCAGAGGGACCGCACATGCGTTGCCGGATTATGAGAAATGAGTATGCTCTTTACTTGAAGTAAGTCGTATCCATTCGGGAATACCGAAGCTGGAAACTGATACTACAAAGGAATTGTGCAAGGTAAGAAGTTCCTAGAGAATCGCACGGCTGTGGACTTTAGGACATTGAGGGGATGTGGGTTGAATTTCAAGTTTTGACGAGATGTCCTGTAGAGGAATGCAGCTGCCGGTACAAGTTTTGCTTGAATTACGATTTTAACATAAAATAAATTTGAAGTAAAAAGATTTTTTTATAAAGCTTTTATTTTGGGATTGTGTCATTTTATTAAGGAGGTCGTAAGAATACCTTCTTACGACCCCGGTCTGTTCCAGCTCCATCATCATCTGATGATGGAGCTGGAACAGACTGCAGCAGATTACACTGCAGACCCTGAATACCATCAAAAGACAAAGATAATACGAGCTAAAACTCGATGGAATTATGTCATTGTATATTGGAGTTTCTATGGCCACCCTTCAAGGCCCATCATCAGATCATCTCCATGTCATCAAAATAATGCATTGTCATCATCAAAACTCATCATCAAAATTTCCGCCCATTCGTTATAAGATATCTGCTCCAAAATTGAGTTGTATGATTCCATGGGCGTTGCAAGTTAAATAAAAGCTTAAATTTATTATTAAATTAATATAACTAGTTACGATTACAATACTCGACGTGATCCACAGTAAAGTAATGATATATAATGTTATTATTAACTATCATGATGGAATAGAGCCTTTGTTAATAGAGCTCTACGGTGGAAGTAAGTTTCTCACTGTATTACAGTTTCAACCTCCGATGTCTTTGGGGTATTGTCGAACCCACTCTTCTGTCCTAGTATTCTTTAAAAAATTTGTAGCACGACGTACCATCGCTTACATGCTAATTAATAATTGTAAAGATAATTCCTTAAAGTAACTAATCAAGCCCATTAGACCAGGATTCGGCAACCTTTGACAAAAACAACAATTTACAAAACTTCTAAGTTTAAAAAAAAATTGCCAACACTAAGAACTGTGATGTATTCACAGTTAAACTGTGGGTAGATGTGAATATTTTTTTACAGAAGGACAGATTGGGTGGTTAACGTAGGCCATTCACGATAAGTGATCCGTGGTGAGCAGACGTGTTATTTGGGCTGTGTACCTACTTACTGTTGTTTTTTTTTGCCTGCAGTCAGTGCAGATCACAGATAGTACTCGCATAAAAAAAGATTTTTGGTAAAAAAACCTAATCTATTTAGTATCCATACGAAAAATATATATTTATTACGTAGCAGTGTTTTTTCACCAAAAATAAAATAACATTTATATGATATTGTTCAATAATCACTTATTATATTTGTATATGGAGCTTAAGGGCTGCGAGTTGCCAACCCCTGCATTAGACAGTGATTAAATCCACTGGTACGATTTGCTTAAAAATTTATTGTATTGAAAATCAGAAGATTAGGAATACCTACTAATTGTATAGGGTATTTAAATCTAGTTGTTTCTCAAACTTCGTAATAATTACAATGCAGCTTACATTGACGAGAGAGTGGTTGGAACATTTATTAATTTGTCGAACAACTCTGGATTCGCCACCTGAGATCGAAAAGTTTTAACGATGCACCAAACTACACTGGGGTTAGCAAAACCCCATTGTATAATTGTACAAAGACTTTATATTGTACATTGTTTTATGAAGCAAGTAAGCAGTTTATTAAAGTTATTAGATATAAATTAAGTAATTATTTTTATTTATTTCTTTTTTTGCGACAAACGTCAATAAGTGTTAATAAAAAGCGTACCACAGAGATTTGTCTGATAGTATTTAAATTTTTATGTATAGTCGACCAGGAAAGTGCTTTACCATTTCGGATGACAGCTCCTACTTAAAAAAAATTTTGCTAAGGGTTATTGTCAGAAATTGACGTAATGCATAATAAGCAAGAATGAGCCTTTTAAGTAATTGACGTGCAAACGACATTCGACCTTAGCGTCGCACACTAATTTTTAAGAAATAAAAATCTAATACAGTTTTATACTTTATTTAATCCCGCTCCAACTCATCTGACGTTTAACTATTCCCGCCTAAAAAACTTACAAGCATGGCGCTACCTCTAATAAATTAGTGTATTCATAATTGTATGTATCCTGAAAATGCTATAAGATAGCTATTAAAATATTTGACGATTAAAAAGAGCTTGTAAAAGTCTACTGGAATAAAATATCATTTGAATTTGAAATGTAAAAATATTTTAAAAATAGAACTGCAACAGCCCTGTTTCGAAAAATGCACGCGGCGATATTCATAAGAGAAATTTTCTAGACTTCGAACGCGTTACGGACGTCTTCTCTGCTTATCCGCAGATCTCCATTGATATGTAAAACCGCAAGTGAGTCGCGTGCATTTAGTTCAGCTAACGGTTCCGTAGGTACGCTGTGGGGCGTACACATTCATTGTACGGTTACGAGGCATTAAGTTGTCTACCTTAGGAACAGACGTCCGTGTTTCACATAAATGTTCTAAAATTGATATTTTATTAAAATCAGTATAGCATTTTCGAAGATTGTTACAAAATGATAAACTGACATCGCACGCTCAGTCATAAACTGACCTAACTCAAAAAAACTGATTTTTGGGAAATCACAAAAAACGTTTTGTCATTTACGAATTATTCGATAAAAACGGCATTTATGTAACAAATTATGTATTTTAATGATAGTTAATGAAGGGATCCATGATATTGGCATGATATCTTAATTAGATTTTATTATTTTTTTGTCATTTTAAGTAGAAAATTATTTGAGTTAAAAAGACAAAAATTGCTGTAACCTGTTTTTGGTTTTAAATTTCTCTGTCAAACATCCTTTTGTTTAACACGCAGCTGGATGTAATGCGTGTGTGTGACTCGAATTTAATTAATTTAATGATAATGATAGTGGCGAAATAAAAACGGTTACCGAAAGATATTTATTTTTGTAAGTTATTGTCTTTACAAATATAATGCAATTTTGAAATTCTAACTTACTAAAGATCGCCTGATAGTTGAAATTCGGCCAATACTCATAGATTTGCGCACGTTAGGCATATTTAATAGTTAAAAACAACATTTTAATTAATTCTACAACAACGTTGTTATATTTGACATTTTTAGTGTCGTCATGACTACGTTTGGACGCAATCTTTAGTAAAATGCTAAAATACAAATCTCTTGTGTAAGAACGTACTCTTTGCCTGAATGTCTATAAGTCACGTTATTCCTAAAATATCATAGGTAACATACGCACAAACACGTTTGATGTCTTTCCTTCATTAAATTCTTGGAAAGACATCCAACAATTCCGAACAAAGTCTGAATTCTGAACACACTATAACAAATGAAAATCTCAACCTTGTACAAATAAATTTTCTTGCTACGCTATAGTTAACAAATTTCATAGTCTATTTGGTCCTGTAACCTTGCTGAGTCAGTTGAAAAGGGTTCCTGATAAGAATGCAAAAAGTTAATAAGGAGAATTTTGTTAGAAGTGAGCGAATAAATAATTGAATAAGAATGTATTCCTGTACGTGTTCGGTCAATTTGTTCGTCATCTGCATATCATCATGACTGGCGGACGAACATTGAACGCTTTCAATTTGTGACCGACATTAAAAAAAGAGGTTTAGTCTCAAAACTGTATAAGCGAAACGAAATATATTTCTTAAACTTTAGGAAAAGACACAAATAATTTAAATCCCAATGCTTAATTTTCTTACATTTTCTCTAATTGAATTTATTATAAGTGAATGTAAAATAGCCAAGTAGTGTCGGAATTCTAGTCTATTGACGAATATCTGGAAAACACGAAGTAATATATTATTTTTATATAATGCTGTAATAATTATTGATTTTGATAGTGACATTATATCATTTTACTTTAAATATATAACAGCTACTGCGCCTCCACTTGAGGTGAATGCCATGATTGTGGTGACACTTGGATTGTATGACTGGTGGTTATATGAGTTCTATTAAATAGAACTTGTATTCTAGGGAATAGCATATTAACAGAACCACTACGATTCTTCACAAATGCCCAAACTGAATATCACTACATTACATTCTATATTACGCTGAATTCATATTTTTGCAAGCAAATAAGTATTTCACGAACTGAATTTTTTTTTTGCTTTGATTTCTGAAAATTTCTTAAAGAATTTGCGCTATTTATTATGCTAGAGTGATGAGGAAACATGGTTCTCTGCGATACCAGATATTTCCAATTTGGTACCTGAATATTAAATATTTTGCTCCTAAAGATTTCTGACCGAATTTAACCCAGTTGGCGAACTTGAGTGTTATTTAATGCACCTAACATGCACAGCAATTAAGTTTAAATAAGGTTTACATAAGTTAACATGTAAACCTTACTTTTAACTTACGAGTATAAAGTAAGATATTTTGAACAATAATAATTATTATCAAAAGCTTTGACAAAACATACAGACATGCCGTAGTTTTTAATTAATAAAATCGATTTACATATAAAACAATTATTTAAATACACGTATTTAGTCGTTAGAAAAATAGAATATGAATTCGGGTCATAAGCACAGCACGATAATGCATGAGTATGCCCAAAAGCAAACGAAAAGTTCACCAATGTGGCAGCGTTAAATCATAGATTAAAAAAAAAACAGACAGTACAATGTGTCGTTACATAACTAGTGTTGACAATTTAATGAATGCGATAACTGACTCTTAATATACGACATTTTAAAGTATATTTAAATTGTTTTATTTTTTTTAATATTTTAAAATAAATAATATAAACAGAAAAAGTAAAAGTATTTGAATCTTGCTCTATCCTAAAATTTACTTCGGGCCGGCACTGCTAACTTGTTTATTCCAAAGATATATTTTTTTTTAAAGAATATCAGGTATACTTTTTAGGTATGTCTAATATTCCCTTTTAGCTTAGTAGGAGGGGTCCTACTAAGCTTAAATTAAAAGCTTGTATTAGGAGTTGGTGCGACAATACCCCATATTAAAATAAATTGTTTCAAGGCAAACCCTTAGGGGACGCACTCGTAAAAAATTTCCACCATTAAAAACTTTGTTGACATACATATGAAGACGTGTGGGCTTTAAAGCATTCTTTTTTGGAAAAAAATATTGTTTTAATTTCGTTACATTCTGTCCGTTTTTTTGTGAAACACCTAAGCTTATCTTATTAATAACCACTAACCAGCCTTTCGTGATAAATAGGTATATCTGACTCTAGTTAGGTCTGAAATCCTTAATAAGATAAATTAGTTAATCATGTAGTGAATATATAGGTTTTCATTTACGCGTATAATTAAGAGTGAAAGTTCTAAAAACGCTGGACGTTAAGATGTTTCAGCCTAAAAGGAATCGAACCCACGACTGGAGCGGAAATCATGGTCACCATTCACTGCGCCAACGGGCCAGTCGACCATACCTTCGATGTTACTGAAAAATTATAATTACAGCGTATCATCACTCATGTGTAACGTAATGAAAAAAAGTAAGGCAGGCTTCGTGTTCTTCTTATAAATTTATTTTTAAAAAAAATTTGAAAAAATGTATTATTTTTCCAAATCTGTTTAAATGTTAAAAAGTGCATTTATTTAAATTACTTATACATAACGTTATCATTTAGGCCTTAAATTTAACGCATATTCAAATTTTTTACTTATATATGTTAATACATAATATGTATACCGCTGCTGATTACGGTAAAATAAATAAATCAGTAGTGACTCCTATTTCAAGACAGAATTCGTAGTTGTTAGAACCATTTGGTAACTAAATGGAGTCGTCTAAGCTTGTTAGTCGATTTAGTACGGTGCCAACTTAATCTTCCCAAATCCCAAACTGCGCAATGATCACTTTCCAAACCTGGCTCAGGTTGAACATTACTGTAAAACTACCTCCCTATGTACGTATCAACTACGTGATAGTTACAGCATTTGATTGCTATTTTTTCAATTTTACGCATGATTTTATCCCTGACAGAGTGTGTATCTTTATACAGTTAAAGACTGTGTTTTCTTTCTGGCTCGAAAATGCATATTACACTTATCTCATCGATGAACCCAGTTCGGCGAACCAAACCAAATGGAAGATGCAGACCAGGCAGCTTGTTAGTTCTTCTTCCCTCAAAGCGTTCTAGCTCCCCCACCCTTCAGGCCTTTAGGTCCCCCACAGTAATTTTTAACGAGCTTTTATTCCTTCTCGACTGGCCCAAATGCTCGCTCACCTCTTATTCATGTGGCTGCGTACAAGTGCACCCTGCTATCGTCCCTAAGGGGAACGACCACATAAGTACTCGGAGCAAATTGCAACTATTACCCCTCGACGGTCATTCGCAATCAGCTAATAAGAACCCCAGAAGGAGAAGATATTGATACCCAGGATTCGCGGGCTCAAACTGCTACCCTTCCCAACGATATCAAGTAGAAATGGTAGCAATCGGGCACACGAGGTGGCTACCGGGCTTGGCATCCTACGGTTAAAGAGTGTTGTGTCCATTAATGTTTAAAAATTTATTAAATTATGTAATAGTGAACTAAAAAAAAATAAACTGCGTAAATACTAGTATAATTGCCTGAAAGGGAAGCAGACAAAATTAACTAAGTTCACGAAGTAATCCTTCGAAATCCAATAAACCTATTTGCTGTCGGTAAATTCTCTCCTGAGTTCAATTAACAAACAAGAAGATTAATGGTAATTAACATAAATCGATATCACTGTACATACTCCGCTTAGTACCAAAATCGATTTATTAATAAAGTTTATCTGAAACCTCCCAGGATAACTTTAGGATCCTCTACCACTTCCGGGTTGTGAGTTTCATATGAGAAAACTTTATAATTACCTTGTTTTACATCATTTTTATTTGAATTACTTATAGACTTAAAAAGAAAGAAGCCTTTCTTATACTCTTTGTAAAGCAACTCTTTGTTATTTATTTCAAAATGATATTATGAACAATTAATGGCTCCATGGTTATTTTTTGATTGTTTAAATTGGAAATGGGGCAATACTATATAGATATAAACAAAGTATTTTTACAATTTTTCATTTTAGAATATCTGGGCCATATAATGCACAGCAGCAAGTAACAACTGCTACAGCTTATAATGCAGGGGAAGATACAAGGGAGGAGACCCCCTGGAAGAAGATGAAACTCATGGCTCAAAAATCTCAGGACGTGGTTTGTATTGAGCACCAGATCTTTGTTCCGTGCAGCTGTCTATAAAATACAAATTGCCAGAATGATAGCCAACCTCCGGTAGGAGATAGCACCGCAAGAAGAAGACCATTTTTCCAGAACTCCTTAAATGATGCAGGATTGATAATTACGACGATGAACAAAAATTAAACAAACCCTTATACCTTGTACAGTCGACAAAATTATACCTGTACAGACGAGCAAGAAAGTGCTTTACCATTTTGGATGACAGTTCCTACTAAAAGAAAATTTTGCTGAGGGTTAGAAATTAACGTAATGCATACTAAGCAAAAATGAGCCCTTTAACTAATGACGTGCAGGCGACATTCGACCTCTTAGCGTGACAAACAAAAAATTTGAAGTGCGAATCTAGTGAACGAAAATGTATGTAAGATGCGTGTTTTATATATTACACAAAATAAACAGAATTTGTTATGTTTCGATTATGAAATACATAATAAGAAAAATATATTCACAAGCTTACGAAGTAGGTAAGAGTTGCTTTTCCTATTTTCATTCGATATCCACACCAACAACTTATCCAAACTTCTCCGTAACAATATATTTTCCATTTTAAGTTGGCGTGCTAGGTTCAAATGGGAAGTGATCTATTACTTGTAAGACAATGCGGGAAGAATTTATTGGTTTTCTGTATACGTTATTGAATAGTCTAATTCACATCTTGTTCACACTTTATCATCACTCATCACTGTTCACGCTATTTTTTTTTTAAAGCTATGTTATCTAAAAACTTATTTTAAAATTTTACCTAACTGGTGATCAAATTTGGGACTATATGGACTTTCGCATCTTCCATTAACATAGTCAGTAGTAATCTCAAAAAATCTATCTGCATATTATCTATAGCACAGAAGAACGTCTTTGTGACAGCAGTATAGTCATATATTTCGTATATGGGGCCTTTTGTGCTGGGTATACTGGAGCGTCCAAAGCATACTCTTACAGGTATGGTTTCCAGGAAATTCAAAATTCCAGAAAGCTGCTTCCAATTAAGATTTAATTACTAGCTTCCTTGTCGATGCTTCTCGGAACGGGATGCGACTGGAAATTCCACCTAGATTATTTAAATACTGGAGCATTGATGCCTTAACAGCTCAACGGTAGGAAGGGTAGACTGAAAATCGTAAGGTCCAACAATATAAGCGAGAACCTAACTTAATCAAATCTGCGGTAGCAAACTAACCCATTAAAGAAATAGTCGCTATTTTTAACAAAGTACATATTTCCATTTCAAATGAAAAGTATATCATTAAAGGTACAGCCGTTTTTCTTTATATAATTGCTACAATAAAGTAATAACTTTAGAGATACGTTATTTAGACAAATTATTCTTTATAAATATATATTTTTTTTCATTTTGAATAAACAACACGAATATATATATTTTTTTCAAATAAATAAATATATAGGATATATTTATCTATATGATACACGGACATCTGTTCCTAAGGTAGACAACTTAATGCCTGTGTTATAGGTGACAGCCGACTACTATACACAAATATATATTTTTTTGTAATATATAAATACATTCGTATAAATACATTAGGCGTCAAACACGTCACACTCTTAATAAATTAGCGTCCGAATGCGAAATTTTATTCAAATGAGCTTTAATCTATATATACATATAAAAGCGAAAGGTCACCTAAGTCCTCATTAGCACGAAAGCTTTTTTACCGCGCGTTAAAAAAGCGTTCAAATAGAACGTATGAATTACCAAGTTTGTGTTCACACGACAGCGTTTTTATAACGCGACGCTTTTAGATGAAGCAATGTACTATTTTTAATGCTATATTATATACATATACCCTATATTTTCGTATCGACGACGCTGAAAAAACGACAACGCCTAGATTTAACGCAACTTTTTTTTAACTTTCCTAGTCTTAAAAACCGTGGGACATAAGTGAAATGTCAGATTCTGGCGAGATGTCCTGTGGTAGAATACAGCTGCCGGTATTAGTTCGAACAACTCCTCGGAACACTCCCCATGATACATACAAGTATGCTCTTTTCCATCAATATTTTCCCAGTGATGTTGTGCAAGGCAGGAAATTATTCGCAGATCTTACGGTTGAGGATTTTCAGACATTGCTAAGATTACTAAAGTTATATGTTTATTGATTTATATTAATTTACGTTAACTCACAGTTGCTAAGATTATAAATAAAGAAAGCTATTTGATATTTTATGCATTTAATCGTATTACTTAAAGCATATATGCATGCACTCCAATCATAGTTATTAGAATATTTACATACACTTGGCATTGCAACTAACTTCTACAGTTGTGAACACAAATGGATGAAATTTGATACAGTTATGAACTGCTAATAGATTTTAATTTTGGTATTTTAAAATAATAATAATAATAATTTTATATTTTTGGGGAGGCTCCCACACATGTGAAGCTAATTATTTTTTTTCATTCAACCCCATTGCGTAGTTTTCTATTTTAGAGTAATTTTAAAATATTTTGCAAGGTGCCTCCTAGGATTTTCAAACTATTAGATATGGAGACTTGAAATTTTCCATGTTCATAAAACATATTAATAACTTATTAGGCAAAATTACTTTAAGCGTAATTAGACAATCACTTTTGTAATTATTTAACAAATACCGTTATCGTATACCAGATGGCCGGAGATACCCACGTTAAACAAGCTCGTAAGTCAAATATATTCTTCTTCTTGGTTGTTACACTTAGTCTTCCTCATCGATATCGATGACAGCGACCCAAGAAGTCAAGGACCATTTTCTCTTACGAGCCCTAATATGGCTTGCAAAAGCAAATTTATTCTTGAAAACCCTACAATAATTAAGGTAAGCATTATAGCTTAACAAACAAATTCATAAATTCAAAATTAGTAAGACAAACTAGTTGTATTCATAAGTAATTAAATAATATTTAAAGCCTCAGCAGTTCCTCGGAAGAGATGAACTGAAATCTGCTAGGTACCTGGTTTAAACCACGACGCCGCTGGGGTATTGGCGCACCCAATTCACGTAATCATATACGGTATCCTTGTCTTGGAAAAGTTGATTTTTGGTCAGCTTAAACGACTTCGGTTTAGGATAGTTTGCGTTGCTTCCGTCGAGTAGCTTGCGGAAGAATGAGTCAAAACTTTTACGACTATCACCTGAAAAGTAATAAAGCCATATAAAGTAAAAAAAGAGAAAAAAAAATACGATGAATTATTGCCATATCAGTTCGTAATGCGATTTTCATTTCCCTCCTCCATAAATTTTGCATTGGAAGAGAATCATAAATTTAGGCATGAAGTACTTATTAGTTACTTTCAAGAGTAGGGCAGAGTCCCCAAAGCAGCGAGAACACGAAGGTGCACTGCAGCCACACCGTGCTGAACTGTTATTCTATGAGTATTGGTGTTATTCTATGAGTATTGATGTTATTCTATGAGTATTGGTGTTATTCTATGACTATTGCTGTTATTCTATACGAATTGTTGTTATTGTATTTCTCATATATTACATCTATAACTCGCTTGCGTAAATGTAACAGGATACACTATTTTATATATTACTAATGTTTTCCTGCTTTCCTTAAATAAGTATTCCATACCTCATTCATGAAGTTATTCTGTTTCTTATACAAACATTATTTCTTCTCTCGAGAACTAAATACACACAAAAAGGGAGAATACAAAATAATAAAATATTTAGTTTTATTTTTAAGGAAATAATAATTAAACATGAAACAACGATTAAATTGTCACATATTATTATTTTCATACTGTGTGTCTCAAGCTTAAGCCACTTTTGCGTTGACGGTTAAACACTCATATATGTTTACGTTTGTAAAATTTTTACTGATAATGATTGTTACGATGCAATATAAATAATCTAAGATTACATTAACCTACCTATACTCTACTACTATATAGTCCATAAATCAAATTCACTTCTGTGATTTATATATCGCGTCCTTAGGTATCCATTGGTTTCTTAGGTACAAATTTAAAGGCGTTATAAAGAGTACCTTGTTGATTAGAAAGGCAGATAAATTAAAAAAAAAAATGAAAACGGTTTGAGTACAGACAAGGCAAAAACACTGTAGACTTATTGACGAGTTAGACATTTTTAAGCGTTTCATTGATAACGTTAATATTAATACTTTTGACATGCTTATCAAATTAGACTGTAGCTTACTTATTCTAATTATGATTTAACGACAACTGTATTCAAGTTGCCAATTACAATTTCTTTTTTAAAGGTTTTTTAAAATAATTATTCATAAAATTTGAGCGTCAAAAAAAGGCTTACTAGTACCGATTTCAGTAAGTAACTTTACAATAAATTAAGCATCTTCAAAGTAAAGTTAAAGTATACAGCTGAAACAACTCAACACTCATCACTGTTTTTGTTAACTCAATGTCATATGTTAGGTTTTTTATTATTTCAGACTCTACTGTATCTGTTGCGGACAGATGAAACTTGAGGAGCGACACACAAAAAATACAAGCAAGTACATATTATTAGTCGAGAAATTTGCCACATCAAACACGGAATGACTAACTTATACAGATAAAAATCAGCGTCGTGCTTTTTTTTGCGCTTTAAGCAAATTCAGCACTAGAACTGAGCTGTACGCTCTTTACTTAGGATAGTACAGACAGTTTAGTTTTGGGTTCTCTTTTGTAGTTTTAAAAATTGTTTTTATTTTTTTGTATTTGTGGTTTATAAATTAAGACTGCCTACCTAATAAGAAATTAATGTATTTTCTGTCTTTTTTTTTATTTCTTTCTTTCTTATACCGTTAAGTCTATTAGTCCCAGAAATCTTCTAGCTTGCGTTGGCGAAATTCCAAGACATCAGTCCAGCCAGTAAGTATTATATAGCGTAAACATATTCTAGTTGTATAATATTCTAATAAAGATGTTAACAGTGATTTTCTTCCCTTTTATATTATATACTTACACAAACATCTTTACTTAATCCTATATAATACTTAATCCTAAGACATGTGTCGATATAATTAATCAACCGTCTTGTGGACTACTAATTCGCTACTAAAAGTTTTCTATTGACCAGAAAAATTAATTAATGCTAGTATTTTTATACATATTGCATGTTATTTATTAAACAAATATATACAAAGATAAAGATTGCAGGCGATCCTGGAACTTATCGTCTGGATTTTCGAGGCCCTGTAGCTGAGGGAATAAGGGACGGGGCGAGTCCAATTCGGCTACAAGCATGGCGCTACCTCTAATTAAAATATATGTTATAACTTAGGAAATAAGATTAAAAATTATCATAGGGTGAAGCGTGAATCACATCTCAATTATTTACGTACTATATGTTTCTTATAACATGCGTGGCATTACTTCTAAAGTATATGTTTTTTCATATCATTTTCATTTCATTAATCTATAATAATCAGTAATACGGTTTATGAATGAGTAAAATGAAATTGGAATACGTATCCGGTTATTTTTTAAAAATCAGTTCCAATATTATTAAATATTTATGTATTCCCATTAACTGCGTTCATAAATAAACGCGTAGTAATCTTATAAAAAATAAAGTTATGTTCATTTTCATTCATACACCGATTTCAAAAAAAAAGGAGGAGGTTATATGTGCGATTTGTATGTTTTTATGAAGATTCACAGATTTCTCGGTCGTCTGTGAGCCATTTTAAAAATTCTTTTTTTTTTTTGAAGGAGCCATTGCCACCAAATCAAGATTTGATAATAGAATACCAGAGTAAAACGAGGGAAATCCTCTAATTTAAAAGCATATGTTGATGAATCCAACTCTTCAACGATTAGGGGTTAAGGGATAATCTTCATAGGAACTTATTTATAATCAATTTTATATAAAACCTTTTTTATATCTAAGCAAAATCAAAAAACGAGGTTCTACGTTAGTTGGGTATACGTTCACTGATTTCTCTATCATTTGTGGACCGATTTTAAGAATTATTTTTGATTTATAAAAAACTTCTGAAGTATGCAGAAGCGATAATAAGATCCAATTCAGGATAAGATGAACAAATCCTAGGGAAATCGAGGTTCACTCTCAAGTTTTATAGACACGCACATGTTTGCTTCTTGTAATCATCACCTGACCTAATAATGATGGATCCAACTCCTTAACGATAAGGAGTTAGAGGACAATTCTTTGAAATATGATAAATCGAGAAAACCCCTAATTTTATAGGCAAATACTTATTTGATAACTGACTTCAAAACAGGAAGAGGTTTTTAATTCGTTGGAATAGTTTTTTATGTATGTTCACCTCTTCAAGACGGCTTTACTGATTCAGGAAGTTAAAGAAAGTCGAGCGGTTTTTGAAAGATTAACAAAACTAAAATTTTTGTATTACAATAATATTCTCGTTTATTATGAAACCTAATTGTTTTATTCGGAGCAGTGCGTTAAGTGGGTCTATTCGTACTATAAACAGAATACTCTTTCAACTATAAAATAAATATAATAAATTTTTGAAATAAAAATTAAATCGGCTTCAAAAAACACCAAGGATTTAAAAAGCATAAAATAATTGGTACCTACATACGATGTGCTCCACACATACTGATGTGTTGAAGTTCACATCATAACAAAACAACCTTTACTTATCACAGAACACAAACGGGGCATAAGGGGGCATCTATTTGGCTTGACACCGGCTGAAATACATCAGTAGATGTGTACGTAAGTACCAAATGTTGTTTTTTCTTTTTTTAATCCTTTGTTTTTTTTTGAAGGCGGTTCCGTTTTTATTTGAAAATAATTTATAAAAAAAATAGTCTTCCATAAAACCTTACCTCCTTTAAAGATGACGCAATGAATACCGTATAAACACATAACGTTCCTATGTACGTCAAAAACATTGAATAGTCCATTATCGTTCTGTAAGAAGAAGAACACAATATAAAATGATAATGATTAACAAATAAACTAAAAATAATTGTTTTACAGTTCTATTCTGAAATATTGCAGTTCTTATACATTTCATAGAATACTAGTGGACCCGGCTGACGTCGTCTTCCCCGAACCTTGTCTTATTCTTACTATTGGATATCAAAACATAGCGCCATCTATTGGCCACTTACCCCACCAATACCCGGGCGCTCTGCCACAGCATTTTAAATCTCTCATATCTTCTAAAATGTTTATTTTAATGAAATGTTGTAATGGGCAATTTTGATCTGCATAAAACGTACAATGTATCTTTTATTGAACAGATCAATGACTAAAACGATATTCTTTAAAACAGCTTCGTAAATAGTTCATTATTTTTTGGTAATTGCATTATGTAACAGAGGTCCATAAATAAAGGTCCAGAAATAAGTCAGACATATTCAGACATAATTGCGTACTACATTATTTTGATTTATCTAGTAAGGTTTAGTCAGCGCTCACAATTTAAGCGTACTATCATACGTTTTTTTACGACATCACATTACAGATCATCAAAATTCTCGGCTTTTATCTTCTATAACATTTATGTTATAAATAAATAAATAAATATATATATATATAATATATTTATAAACCTTCTCCTTGAATCGCTCTGTTTATTAGTAAATATCGCATTAAAACCCGTTGCGTAGTTTAAAAGATCTAGGCGTACAAAGGTGAGAAGCGTTTTCACTTTATACTATGTAATAATGTTAATATTCATACTACGGATTAACACTTTTTAGGAGGCTCCTGGTATTCATATAGACTTTTATAAAAAGCTGTATATTCTTACTGTACGGTTTTTGCCCAACTCTGTAATTTCTTTGGACCATATGTAAAAGCCGCTCCACAAGTTTCAGCATACCCCATAGAAGGTTTTTTCGCCAGTACACAAGCTTCATGGGATATTCTTACCTGAAAATTATACATGGGTAAGATTTTTTAGGTTTCCGTAGTCCTACAAAGAAACTTCATAGTTCCTGTCTGTCCGTCTATCCACCCGCAAGGTGACCCCTCTTACCCTATTATAAGTAAAGACTTGAAATTTTCCATGTTGATAGGACACGCTAAAAATCAATAGGAAAATTTTTTGGAGCGAAATGGGACAACAACTCTTGAATTTATTAACAAATACCCGTATCACGTTTCAGCAGCGGAACCCTTCTTTATAAGCGTATTTTGACACGCTCTTGGCCCCCATTTTTTTTAAATACTAGTAATATATATACACGTCCAATATTCTCGTCTCTCAAACTAACTGTAATGCTTGTATTCTAATGCTTGGATCCAGGATCGAATCAAGCACCAAACGGGTTTTAGTCTGAACCTGTAACCCTTGAGCTACTTAGACGATAAATATATTACCGCTTTAAGCTCTACGATTAAACATTTAGTATATTGTGTATTTATATGAAATCATTATTTACTGACAGGGTAAATATTAGCTACAATTAAAACGTAGTCAAAAAATAATCAATATATATTTTAAACTCTACCTAGGTGTTATCCCGGACTATTACAGGGCCCGCTTAAATTGCAGAGGATGTAGCTGCGGAACGAGTTAAGATGGCAGACTACCTTGTGACGTCATCCCTGGAACTATAGGAGTTCCGGGGATCATCGTGACGACTAATTATCACATAGTGGCATTAATCCGGACCCACTGTGTAGGAAGGCCATCACATATAAATTACTTAGTTTTGTCCCTTTTGTATTTATTTATTTAGATTTAATACATACAGCTAAGACCCAAAAGGCTGTCTAAACAGCATATAATTTTGATGGATGAATCAATAGAGTAGTAGCGAAGATCCATGACGATACCACTCATGCAGCAAGCAATAAGCAGCTTTTGCTCATATAAACATGCTAATTTTTTAAGCACATTACATAATATAATTAAATTTTGAGGATATTACAGATTAATGAGGCCTTGGCTTAATCAATGGTCGGCATTTGAGGTCGACCGCTAGGTTAAGTGGCTCTCACCGTCCGGATGATGAGATGGGTGACACTCAAACACTGGTTTATAATTAACTAGGGGAAGCTAATTAGATGGCCAATTACGTGTACAGTTTCAAATTGTAAAGAGATGAGCCTAAAGTAAAAGTACGCCTGTTTTCTCACCGCAATAAACGTGTTTTTCATGTGCTACTACAAATAAACAGTAAACGTGAAATTAACAGAATAAAGCGTTATATTGCAGTCCAGAACTAGCAGAAGAAAGGCTTATTAAAGAAAGAGAAGAAATGGCTAACGAGTTTGTTGCTGCTTCTTCTCGTAGCTCCGAATCAGTGTTAGCTTTTAAAATATTTGAGAATTTAAAAGCTAAACTACTTTGCTTTAATCCGCGAATGAATATCATATCATCAGCTTGACGATGCTTCGGTGTCGAAGCGAAACGTGCGTTGACTCTGTACCTTCAATGTTTCACTACATTGATTGAATTCATTGTTGTACTGTTCAATTTGCCTGCAAAATTTATATCGGAATGCTTATTACTGCTTAGCGCTTTAAAAAATAATTTACGTGCATACTCAGACTTACTAAGTATGCACAAAACGTTTTATAAGAATCGGTAAAGCTTTTTTTTTTTTAATGAGAGCATGTATACACATCACGATTAAAAATCTATATTAATATATAAAGCTGAAGAGTTTTTTATTTGTTTACTTGAACGCGATTATCTCAGGAACTATTGGTCCGAGTTGAAAAAATATTTCAGTGTTAGATAGCCTATTTCTCGAGGAAGGCTATAGGTTATATATCATCACGCTAGGGCGCGAGGAACCATTGTAAACTTAGCTTTTAAGTCGTAAATTTTATCATCAAATCATTAAATGATTAAAAAAAATCATAATACTAGTATACATATGACGTTCATAAGAGATTATAAAAAAATCTATGTGAATAAAAGATTTTGACTTTGACTTTGACTTTGACTTTGACTATGACGTTGACGTTGACTTTGACTTTGACTTTGACTTTGACCTTGACCTTGACCTTGACCTTGACCTTGACCTTGACCTTGACCTTGACTTTGACTTTGACTTTGACTCTGACTTTGACTTTGACTTTGAACGTCTCTAATGTTCCTAATAGATGGTGCATTACTAAATTACATCCTCCTACATATAAAAGTTATATATAGGATACTTATAACTAAAACGAAACTCAAAACATTTTTGTCTGTCTATTTGATCCGGGTAAACTTCGAATCGTCTGAGCTGATTTCAAGCCGACTTTAATTGGCAAATAGCTGATTTTACAGGGAATGATCAATATTCGGCAGCTTTAGATAAATAATGAATGATGATTGTTAAATAATGAAATTTAACAAGATCATTGAATTCATGCGAAGTCGCGGGATGCTGCTAATTATACACACATATTATTCCTGTCCTAGTTTTTACAAGTTATTATAAGACATTTTAAGATTTGCGACAAAATAATTCTCTCATTTATTTTCAGTTTTTATTATTTCTATAATAAAATGATGGTAATATAATCATTTTACTATAAGATGGTTTCAAAGTCTAGTTATGACGACCGTATATTAATTATTTAAAAAGAATGAAACTATGTGCCAATTTATAAATATAAAATACCATCTATGTATTAAAATTTTACTTGTAATTATAAAAATGACATTGGTACATGTGGAAAAAATTGTAACAAGGTTACAAATGCGACCTGTTTAAAAAGATTTAAATAAACAATTTTATGTTCCATAATGAAACGCAAAATTCAATATATAATATCTATATTACAAAAGAATGCTATTTATTAAGACGGCAAAAGTATTTAAACACAACTTTGTGATAGAACAAGGCAGTTGTTTACGCTATACCTGTTATATTTTTATCATCTTCCGGTATTGCATTTTAGCTTTTCAACTTTGACAGGCATCGACAAAAAGGGCTGACCTTTAGAGTCAACTGGAGTTGACAATAAAGTCAGAACGATCATAATAGAAGCTAATAAATAAAATTGAAGTGTTGCTTCAAAGCTTTTTTACTAAATGCGTATTACCCGATGTGTATACGGGGACCTGTATCAAAATATCAATAGTTACACGCTATTATCAATAGTTTTTCGCTATCCATGTGTAACTTAGTTACGAGTATTCTCAGGTAGGACTGGACCTATCATGACGGGACTTCGATTGTCAGATGGCTGTCACTTTACTTTAAATCAGAAATTTGAGCTCTGTACAAATAATTAAAACGCCCGATATTGAGAAAACACTTGAAATTATTGTGTATTAATATTTTGCAAGAGATCAGAAGAGATAAAAGTTTTGATTTTTTGTAATAACGACATTGTTATATTTGACACTTAATAAACATCGTCGATCTCCATGACTTCGCTTTGACACCATATTATAGTAAAATGTATACAGGTGTGTGTTTGTGATTTGGCATTGATGTGCTTCATTATTTATTATATTTATAATGAATATTTTAGCATTAACACCCCCTTCATATAAAATATAATTGTGTCAAATTTCATACTCTAAGGTCCGCGCAATTTTCGTAAAATTTTAACGAAAGATTTTGCTTCGCATCTTAATATATACAATTTTTTTAGCTAGAGGAACCTTTTCATACGCATACCATTGTGAAAGATCAAGTTAATTGTGTTTATTCACACTGCGATACATAATTGGATTTACCTTAATTTCAATTTTGGCCACATATTTTGGATCTGTATCTTTCGTTTTGTTTTTTTTTTTTAGGAATAACGTATTCCTTTCAAAGTCAAAATAAAAATCATTTACCCAAACAGACGTTTTTTTAAGCACTTATGAACGTGATATGTATTTTTTATTATAACGGGCAGGTGGTTCACTTGATTGACTACCGGCGCCCATGGACAACTGCAACACCAGCGGACTTAGAGATACGTTGCCGGCCTTAACACGGCCCGTATAATATTAATTACTTTGATAATGATATTTTACTTTATTGGTCTACGATTCTCCTGAGGCTTGTCTGAGATCATTTCAATGACAACGGACAAAACTTGTTTACGTAACAACCGATGTACTTTAGATCATTTTTTTGCAGCCTCTATATTTTATTAATGTGGTGAAAAAAAAACAAATTGATTCTAAGGGGATCAAACGAAGTCCACCATTAATTTCATAAATCATCCCGAAATACTTTATATTATATCAATGTATATAAAACCGAAAAGTTATCTTTCTCAAAATCTCGAAAACCGCGGGACGGGAGTTACTAGAGATTAGCGAAGAACGGATTTTCGATAAGACCAGATTAAAGAGGTAGTTCATTAGAGCGGTTTCGGGGAGCGGAAGTCGCGGGAAACAGCTAGTTTACAGTGTCATCGTTGCCATTTTATAATTGTGCAAATTCAGTTTCAATAAATAAATTTCAATTTCAATTTCAATTTTTAACAGATGTCTACTAAGTGTAAAATACCTGCCAAATATCATCTTTGTCAGTCACTCGGCTTTCGAGATAACGTGTAAAGTGACCTTTCACTTATCGACATAGATAATGAGGTTATGAGTGTAAAGACAGCTTAAAAGTTATGGATGGACGTAATAGAAATGTATTTTTGCTTAATTAACACTTTAAAACATTATGCTACTAAAACAGCTGACTGAATTGATTAAGGGGCAGTTGAAATTCATTTATTCATTTAATATCATCAGTTTCGCAATTCCTGACCTAAATGATCTTTTTTTTGTGCCCTTGACATACAAAAAATCATTGTACTGGCTTCAACAATCAAGGCATCAAAGCATAGCAAATAGCGGAATACGCATTTATAATATCAGCTTATATTACATCACAATGAAATTATTTGAGTCTTTTCAGGGTACCGTAGTACTACAAGGGACCCTTACAATTTCGCTCTGTCCGTCCATTCGTCCGTCTGTCTATCCGTAAGGTGGTCCCCCCTTGCATTTCCAAACTATTAGACGTAGAGACTTGTATTTTTCCATGTTGATAGGACATGCTAATAACTCATTAAGAAAAGTATACTGAACGAAATTGGAAAACAACTTTTCAAGTTATTTAACAAATACGTTTATAGCGTAACCATAGTACTATCAGACATTTATTTCTGGATACAATTTAAAACATATTAAGTATCTTTAATTTTGAGGAGAGAGAAACAACAACTATACAATTTTTGATGCAGGAATTTCATTTCCTTGCATAATTTAACAAATAATCGAAGAAACACACACAAATTTAACAACTTTATGTATATATGATCATTGCGTTTATCTTGGACACTACTTATTTTTGGACAGGGATCGCCACATCAAGGAGATCTCACCCCGTATACAGCTTGGTTGGGCTGCTTTTATAAAACTGGAACAAGTTCTTAAGGCTCAAAGGATACAGCAGTCCCTGAAGATCAAGCTCTTCAACAAATGTGTCTTGCTCACAATGACTTATTAAAAAATTATTTCAGTGTTATATAGCCCATTTATCGAGGAAGCATATAGCTATCTATCATCACACTAAAACTGAATCTATTTTTTTACCAAATTTTATGTGGACGATGTCGCAGGCACAGCTAGTCGTTTATATATAGGAGAGTGGGCGAATACTATTATTTTTCATAATATATGCTTAACAAATATATTGAAAGAAAACCTCACGCACACTAATGCCAAACGTTTTAAACACACATGTATACATATTATAGGATGGTGCCAAAGCGTAGTCACGACATTCGTGACCAAATGAAATGAAATGAAATGAAATGAAAATAACTTTATTCTGAATCACACCAGAAGACTAAAATTAAAAAAAAATAAATAAGCAAAATCTTTTTAAGGAATTGACTCACTTTTTCGTTATTATTTCTTGCATTTAATGTACAATTTTGGATTTTTATTTTATATATATATATAAATTACTTTATATTACTTAACACATACTTGTAGAAAAATATTTAATGTTAAGAAGTTCATGACAAAAAAATTATAATGTATTTTCAAATACTTAGAGTTAATCCTAAGGCCTTTGTGGAATCAGTTGCCAGCTTCGGTGTTACGGAACGGACACGACTTAGAGATCTTCAAGAAAAGAGCATACTCATTTCTCAAAGGTCGGCAACGCATCTGCGGCCCTCTGGTGTTGCAGTTGTCCATGGGCATCGGTAGTGACTTATGTGAATGCCGTATGTACAGGATCTAACGAACCAGAAATTAAACCAGCAATGGATAACTTGCAACATTATTGCGAACGCTGAAATGTATCAATAAATATGTGGATAAAGATGCATGTTACTAAATTATTGAACCAATTAAGACATACTTCATAATTTAAAAAAAAAATTGTGTGTCAGCTCCGACTCACGACTGGAGTTTACTGCTTAAGAATGGGTATTGTTAAATTTTAAATATATATATTATACTATGCAAAAGGACTAAATGAATGCATATTTAATAACAATGAAAAGATATAATGTTATCCATAGTTTATTTAAAAATATATATTTTTTATTATACATTATAAAGGAAATTAGTTTTTTTTTCCACAATTAAGAACCACCCGTAAGAGTTGAAACAATACTGTACCTTTTAAGACAACATTTGTCAAATCATCTTTATTTAACTAATTTAAAATCATCGCAATATATAAAACTTAAGTATAATTTTTTCCTTTTTAACAAATTTTTTCAATTTTCGTTAAAAAAAACCGAAATACTTTCGTTTCTTCCTTAGTTGTTAATGTTTTACCAATTTAAGTGATTTTTTTTTTATTTATACTACTATATGAAATAACTAACACCAATATAACAGGCACGTCTAAATTAAAAATCTAACCTCAATGTATAATACATTATTTCTATACAACAAACCACTAAAACAAACTATTTTGTATAACGAATTTTTTGTATATTCAATTAACCGTCGAATTTACAAAGCAACAAGGAAGTTGAGGAATTCCACTCGAGAGTTGTTGCCGTTGTTGTTTATAATATATATTTATAGCCCGTGAAGTAATTAATAAATTAAGTAAAACGTATTTTAATATTAAATAAGTTTTGATAAAATACCTAAGAAATTGAATAATCGTGAAAATATGCTTTCTATTAAGATTTAGGTAATTTTACCGATGACGGTATTAGAATTAGAATAGTGCCATTTCTTATTGGTCTTCAAAAATAATTCAGTGATTGGACAGAGACTTCTTGTTGTATAGAATTATGATTTCATAACGATTTTAAGTGAAAAACGTCTACAGAAAAGAAGAAGGTAAAAGGGTTCCGTACCCAATGGACATAAGTCCTGAAAGAACTCTTGTCAGTGAAAACTTAAGGACTAAACGAAGGCTCTCAAGGAGGGGAATGGACCGTTCTAGGCTGTTTAGCTACTACGGACTGCCGTGGCTGGCATAATTTTTGTTACTGTTTTTAAATAAAAGAATATAAATAATTATT
The DNA here is from genome assembly GCA_024363005.1 of Charaxes varanes. Taxonomy (NCBI): domain Eukaryota; kingdom Metazoa; phylum Arthropoda; class Insecta; order Lepidoptera; family Nymphalidae; genus Charaxes; species Charaxes varanes. Next base: position 856,180 of record JANCMC010033613.1, read on the forward strand.
CTTCTTCTTCTTTGGGTGCCTCTCCGATGAACGAAGGATGGCAGTCAGCTTCGCATACTGAGTTTTGTCCTTTGCGAGGCGAAACAGTTCGGCGGCACTCGCAATTCCCGTCCACTCTCGGCCACAAAATCTGGTCGTGTTAAACTAAGCCGAATAGAATAAACCCTTGCAATTGAACAGGTTCTTCGCAAAGATTTATAAACCACTTAATTATGACCTTCACTTTACGTTCAGACACATAACCATAGAGAATACAGAGATAGCCATCAACTCCACTCCACGGCCATCAACTTTTGACAAAGTACAGAGCATAAATTAAAGAAACTTTATTCAAATGCAACCAGGTTAACATTCAATTTTTTTTTAATATTTTCATTTATTTGCATTATGTTTTAAACATTTTTGGTATAACTTGTTAGTGTAACAAGTCATGCCAAAAGTGTTAAAATTTCATCCGTTTGTTTAGTTGAAATGAGTGACGAAAAAAGTACATTCGTAGAATAAAAAATAAAGGCACAGTGAATAAACGATTCCAGAACATTTGTTAACTTCCCACCTATTTTATCATCTAGTCCTGTGTATATTTATTTATTTATTATTATTTATTTGCTTGAACGCGCTCATCTCAGGAATTAGCGGTCCCTTTAAGTGTTAGATAGCCCATTTATCAAGGAAGACCATATGACATCACGCTACAATTGAATCTTGTTTTTAAATCATTTTACGCGGATGACGTCGTGACGTCATTTAGCTTTTTAGCTTTGCACTTTAGCTAATTTATAATGACCTCAGGTAAGTTTAACAATTTTAGCTCATTATTTGGAAGAATACTATATCACAAACTATACAAGTATTTTAGTATAGTTAAGTTTCATATGTCCTAGCAAGGCTTAACATGTTTTTACAAGTGGAGACATGTTAATGGGTTACAGATTGGCTGGTACGACTCGGACGGACCAAAGTCGCGCCACGATTTAGACGTTATTTCAAACGCAAAATATAAAGTCTAAGACAATCGCTATTCCTAATAAAACTGTAACAATAAATATAATAATTGCGAAAATGTCTCAAATGTAAATATAAAGTTTTAGTTGTTTTATTATTGTTACTCTATGTTTTATTAAATCATAATATTACAATAAAATATGAGGCGCCTTTTATTATCTCGTATGGTGATGGGAGAAGAGTGTATCACTCGGGCGCAAATATATTTTTGGCTTGGACGACGTACTTTGAATCCATCGCTACATTCAGGATTCTACTAAAGAGTCTCTCAATCTCTTTCGATTGTTATTTCGACATTAACATTTTGCGTTAAATGCTTTTTAACGCGAATTTAATTAGCAAATAGCCCTATTTGCGGTCACTTTAAAACAGGCAACACTATATCATCGCGAAAACAGAAAAAGTAGCTTTAATTTGATGTCTAATTTACGGTAACTTAAAAAACAGATGAACTAAGTCATATCACAATTGAATCTTAGGACTTATCGTCGTGTTCAGTTAAAGTTGGGCTCAAGTTCAATTTTTTTTTTAAGTTACAAGGGTTCAAACGAGCAGGCAGCAGGCACCGAAGTGCCTACCGGCGCCCATGGACATCTGCACGATCAGAAGGCCAGCAGGTGCGCTGCCGGCCCTTAATGACGAGTTTAGGCCACCGGGATGAGCCAGAGGAGTAAGTAAGTAAGTATCTTAGAAGTTACAATATTCTTTAATTTTGTTATATAAAAATGAAATGTCACTATTATATTCCCAGGGAACTTCTTACCAAGTCAATTATTCATGAAAGTTCTCATTTATATGTGAGAGATTAGGTTAGTTTTTATTTAACAAAATCCCTGAATTCACGCGGGTAAAATTGCGAGTTACAGCTAATTCATTTATACAGGATTATTGGTAATTCGGCGTACTTCCGTTAGGATATGGTAGGGGTAGCTATTTGCAATAATTTTGAGCCCGTTATGCATTATGCAAAAGTGAACATTTTTTAAGTATTTACGTTATTCGGGTTTAAAAAAAAGTCAGATAGAGTAGCCAATAGATCAAAACTTAGTTTCGCTTTTCAATAAATGTATTTCATTCCTCTCTTATTTTTACTAGTTCGAACAAGTGGAACCGCGAGAAGAAACTCGTAGTTACTCTTTTAAAAACAATTCTTACGTAATATATCGAGATTGGAGCATTGGTCGTCCAGCAACCAGATGGGTCGAAGACATAATATCTGTCGCGGGTCGAACCTGGTCCAGATTGGCTCAAGACCATAAGGAATGGTACGTGCGGGAAAAGGCCTTTGCCCAGCAGTGGAAGAAAAAGGGCTGTGGATGATGATTTTGATGATGATTGTTCTAAAGAAAAAGGTAGCTTAGTAATGGTTAACAATTAGTATTAATAGTCATGTCAATAAGTCTCTAAATATAAACTTTATCTTGCCCAAATGTAGGCTCGTCTCTTATTAACCAAGTCTTATCTATATAAATTGACATTGGTCAAATGTTGAAATATTAATTTTACAAGGCACGTCAACCAAAGGTTCTGGTGCAAACATCTGCTATTTGAAGTATGGAATACATCTGCATTTTATAATATTTAAAAGAAAAAACTTTCGACTCTTCTTTTCTTTTAAAACTCCCCTGAAATATAAAGAATGAAACAAAAAAAAACAGAATGTATATCATTCCAGTGATTTTTGAATTTCAGCGAGACTAACGAACAACGATTGATTTTTCTTAAAATAGAAAAATTTTCAATTGAAAAACTCAAGGCCTACTGCAACCTATTGGGTGTAGCCCTTCTATTTGTTCAGCCACTTTCTCTTGCTTCTACTCTTGACGTCTCTATTCCAGGTCATGGAATGAACCTTAATCATTTTTGTTTTTATTCCTAAGATTTATTGCTTCTAAACATATCTGGCTAAGTTCTGTCGTGTTAAGACATGAATCGAAATCCTCTATCTTTTAGTATAATTAATTTAGGTTAAAAAATAATTGAACACACATTTAAGCCCTAAACTCTTAAAATAAATACTAGTGTTTCATGAAAATACACACTATCAAAATGGGTCCAGTTTAAAGTGTATCTAAATAATTTTAATTAGTTAAAAACACAAAACGCATACATTATATATGTATAGCAATAATTTCGTTTCTATAGTGAAAATGAATGCCGTGTGTCATATATATACCCCCGTTTATATTTCCGATTTTCAATATAAAATATATCTCATCTTATACTAATATACAAAGCTGAAGAGTTTGTTTGTTTGGTTACTTGAACGCACTTAATCTCAGGAACTATTGGTCCGCTTAGATGAATTCTTTCAGTGTTAGATAGCCACCCTATTTATCGAGGAAGGCTTATAGGCAATATACCATCACGCTAAACTTTTCACCTAATTTTACTCGGACGAAGTTGCGGGGAACAATTAGTTTAAAATAACCGTATATTAAGGGTCGCTCCTAGCTGAGGTGACCCCTGAGACTCGGCGCCTGGGACGACCTTCGGCTCGCGAGTCACATGCGGCTGTTTGGATGTGAAGCTGGGGCTCTTCAGTTCCACATAAAAATAATTGATTATCTAATAAATACCGCATAACGTTATTTGTTTTGAAAAAAAAACACTATTCATATACCAACAACTAGATATGTTTCTTATCAATAAATGGAGTAGTTTTTTTTTATTTTTATCAAAAACTTTATTTATGCCAATGCAATTTATTGTTGGCGTGAAAAATTTTCGTGGCACTTTAAGAACTTTGAAATGTTGTAAATTGTTATTTTTGGCTCTTTTGACTCGGAAGGTTGCTGACCCCTGCTATAAACGGTTAGCTAAAGTTACACTCTAATAAATCAAACGGGTATCGTACAAAAAATTTTGATATTAAATGTGTCAATTTATATAATCAATTTAAGTGTATGTATATAATAAGCCTGTGCGTTTCTAATCGTGTCTTAGTTTACTTCTCCAATCGTCGACTTAATATTGGCGACGAGCTTATATATGTATATGATACGTCAGTCCTGTCAATCATGGCTAATTTCGGAATTTTATCAAATTTTGACTACAGTTTAGTCGTGGGTTACATAAAAGAGTCGTATTAACCATTGGTTCATTCCATGAATGACAACACATGATATATATAACAATATTTCAATTAGAGATAGCGCCATGCTTGTAGCCGAATTGGGCCGGCGCGTCCGGGTACCAGTACCTCTTTCTCACATGAGATATTTTATTGAACTGAATGTTTTCTAATTCATAATCCTCTTAATTTTATATGTTCGCCATATTATAGGGTGCGACGACACACCCAATATGGTTTTCTGACGAACTCGAGCATTGCACGAAATGCCCTCTCGGCCTCCCATCAACGACCAATGAATTGTCAATTCAGTTTAAAACAACTGTCTATGATTAAGCAATCTTTTAACTATTTCTCAGTATTTATAAAGACGCTATCGTAGGTACTTCCATGCAAACATAAATAATGAAATAGTTGACACTGCGTTCTTATGAATTATAACCATATTTATAAATATATTTCTTGTAGACACGTGTATGATACGGAACTTTCATTATATGGCAGTACCGAATTTGCTTACTTTATAAATAAAATAAGTAACCTATATATATTTAATTATTTATATAAAAATCAGTCGTCTGTTAAACTTGCTAAAAGTCGAAAACAGCTGGACATATTTGATTTCTGTTTGTTTTTGTCATTCCTTTACTTTCAGGGAAGATGTAAAGGCAAAGAAAAAAAACTCAAATAAACGATTAAGACAATTAAATAATGCAGATTTGGTCGCCACTTTAGAATACTTCAAATATGTAGCTGACGTTCATATTATGCCGGCGTCAGACAGCTCAAAGTGGTTAAAGATTTTTGTCCTTAGAAGTCTACAAAGTTCTACAAAACAACTACACAAAGTCCCCAGCCGCACTACACGATCATTAAAATGATCATTCATATGAAGCTATTACTGACGCCGGCATTAGACCTTTCGACCGAGGTGACACCTAAAATACTTATTTCGTAAAATATACAGCCAGTGTCATGTTGGGAAAAGATGTAAAGGAGATTGTTAAACGGTCTAATTGCAGACGAGCCAAAACTCGGCTAAGACAACGTTTGACGGGTTTGCTAGTTGTATGTATTTTCGTTTCCTTTGTAGCAAACTCCCGCCCGCAGAACAAAGGAATCTTCCAATTGAAACCCCGAGTAGGGGAGGTAAGAAATATCAGCCAGGGAAGACATCTGCGTCTCGGTCAAAAAGAGCAACGCTGGCTTCGCCGTCACCAGGTTGTAGTGGACGGCCTCAAGGTTGGAATGGAGTTCCCTGATGTTGCAAGCGTGGTAAGAGGAGCCTGGAATTGTGTACTCCGTTTCTCCCGTGCTGTTAACAGTGTCGAGGACAGAGATAGAGAATACGAGAGTCAGCTCAGGCAATGTAGCTCAGGTCGGGATTCTTCAGCCCCATGGGAGATGGTACCCTCCTGTGGTACACTACGAATTTTTTTGTCTATGCTGTCATGATTGGAGAGGGGCGAGAGGGGGTTGGGCCACCAGGAATTTCTCACAAACCTAACGAAACGCGACAACAATGTCACCACATAAAGTGACAACTTTGATATCACTTGACGCCGATCTTATGTGAGCCAGTGGTACTTCTAGTATCTCTGGCGCACTGGCTGGCCCGGGCGCGCCGGCCCAATTTGGCTGCAAACTAATAGGCCCAGATCATGGCGCCACCTCTGGAAAGTACTACAATGTTGGTAACTACAGAGTTGATTCAACCGTGTTTTAGTATATTATATTATGTGTTTTGGACCATAATTTAGTTTCAGGGTCGACCCTGCCATAGGGCGCTCGAAGCGGCCGCACTAGGCGCCGAGTCCCAAAGAGCGCCTTAATGAGGAGCCACTCTTAATATGCGATTATTTTAAATATATAGGCAAGTCAGGGAGGCGTTATATTTGGATCTCGCTCCATCCAAAAATGTACCTCGGGCCGGCACTGTTTACTGTGACCCAATCGCCTTCTCGCCTTGACCCCTCTAACCTATCCGTGACATAGTTATGCTTGATACGTAGATTAGTCTATGTCGTTTCAGTAATGATAAAACCACTGCGTCAAATCTCATAAATAGAAGATATATATATATAAATCATTCTGTGTTCTTTTGTCTCGAGTATACGCGAAAACAGCTAAGCCTATTTAAAAACTGTTTATTTTGTTTCATTTCGCTTATGCCAGGGAAGGTTTAAAGGAAAAGTCGAAAAATTCATTTAAAAATACTAAAAAAATGCAGATTTGGTCGCTTCTTCAAAACACTTCAAATGAAGACGTTTTGTGACTGACGTGCTATGTCAAAATTCGGTCAAGATAGCGTATGTCGGGCCCCCTTGTCCTACTAACATTGTAAACGCAAAAGTTTGCTACCATGGATGTCTGGATGTATGTTTGACGCTCTTTCACGGAAAAACTACTGAATGGATTTTAATAAAAGTTTAAAATAATATAGTTTATACGTCAGAGACTAGAAATTATAAAGATATTGTGTGAATTGTCCAAAATATAACGATAAATGTCAAGTATGCAGGAGGAAATTCCGCTATCTGCGACATATACTGGCGTGCGCTGCAAAAACCGTTAGAGTTACACGTATATAGTGTATGAGGGAAATGTTTATCTTAAATAGGTCTACAACAGAGCCCGATAATAGAATATAATAAATAGTAAGTAACCGAACGTTCGGGCAGGACAGTGTCTGCCGGGTCCGCTAGTAATAAATTTAAAGAATTTACCTAACCAAATTTTTTATTATTCTATTTAATATCTGTTCTATTTAACACTTGGCTACTAACATATATAGTACTATGTATTAACACCTATAGAGTGATCTGTTTGATCTACCTTAACATAACCAGTTTTCATTATTTTATAGCTTAGGTGCGACGTAAATTGAATCTATTAAGTTGATTCATCCGAGACAGGTAGATTAATAGAAAACTCTGACACTTTTTCTGAGATAGCTCTTAACCACCATACTATCCGTTAAAAACTAAACAGCCTTCATAAATTTTGTATATTTCGAGAAATTCATCGTATTATTAATACATAATATATTAAAATTGATTTATATATACTAAAAAGTATAATTGTATTTTATTTAACTTGTGAGATGGGTGGACGTGGCCTAAACAGTGGTCGGCATTTGAATCGATCGTTAGGTTAAGTAGCTCTTGCTGCGACTGGGTGACCTATTCCAGCATTGGGTTATATTTGATATCCGATCTCCTACGTGTTCCGGTGGGCATGTAAAACAGTGGAACCCGATAAATGTCACTGAGTAATATTAATCATAAGGTTGTAGAGATCGTTGGGGTTCCGAGGATAACGTCAGATGGCAATCGGTCTTCTTAATTCACCCCACAGCTATCTGCTGCCATCTAAGCGGACCCTGGTGCTCACCCGGGGTAACGCTAGGAAGAAGAAGAAATATTTTATTTAACGTGTAAGTCGTGTAAAGATAGTGTTAGAAATTTGAATAGATAAATTTAAAAAAAAATGAAACCATCGCGTTTTCTTTCAGCTTCTGAAGATAAGTCACGCATCATTTTATGTCTACGCGACATAGCGATGGTATTCTTGTCGCGTTTCGTTTGGTTTGTAAGAGTTACCGGTGGCGTAAGTCCCTCTTTAAAGGCCGGCAACGCATCAGTGAGCCTTATGGCGGTACACATGTCCTTGACCGTCGGTAGTCATACAGGTAATGAACCGTCTGCTGGCTTGCCCCTTCTAATATTAAAAAAAACCTTTGTTTCAATTTTTTTTATATATTTCGCGTTAATAGCGCGTTAGTTAGGCGTTATTAGGGCGTATTTAATACAATAGATATATGATAGTTAACAAGTTTCATAGTTTATTTTTTTATGTTACAAGCGGGCAAACGAGCAGGCAGCAGGCACCGAAGTGCCTACCGGCGCCCATGGACATCTGCACAATAATTTCGAATAATATTTTTACTAACGCCCTAACAGGGTAATATGTAAAATTAAATTAAATAAATAAATAAATAAAATGGCCAAGAGCGTGTCAAGACACGCTTATGTAGAAGGGTCCCGTATCTGATACGTTATAAATGTATTTGTTAAATAACTTCAAAAGTGATTGTCCGATTTCGTTCAAAATAATTTTCCTAATGAGTTTCTAGCATGTTCTATCAACATGGAAAATTTCAAGTCCCTACGTCTAATAGTCTGGAAATATTAGGGGAGGGACCACCTTACGGGTTATTAAATTATTTACTAAAGAACAAATTTATTTAAATTATTCTAATTATATTTTTTATTATTTTTCTCCGGTGTTTCCCGGCAATTATTGGAATTTTTCTCGCCGTAAAAACCATCCTTGGACTTCAACGAACATTTGAAAAAAAGAATTGGCAAAATTGGTCCAGGCGTTGGTGAGTTATGCGCTTACGAACACATTTTACGATTAATTTTTATATATAAGATGCAAACGCTATTTTAACAAAATCACTACTTAAAACATACTCGTCACATTTTTTATATGAATCAGCCTCTTTATTATTGTCTAATAATCTGCTTGTACGAAATATTCTGAATACAGAAATCCCTAATAAGGGACTATAAAAGGATTGACATATTTTGACATATATTGACATGTCCAGGTGGAGATTCACAAATGATATAAATATGAGCTGTTAGTGCGTTAGATTTTGCGTTAGCCGCAGACTGGAAAAAATAAACGAACAGAGTTAATCTTGAAAATTCCTCCATGTTTTTGAACATTGCATGGCCTAATACAAATAAAAATGGGCTTAAAAATCCACTGTCTCTTCGTTTGACAATTTTTACTAAATGTCATCAGTCTTTATTATCGTCAGCAATTTAATATAAAAACTTGCTTTAATAATACTATGATTGATATGTATGACTGGTTTCCATTCTCTAGTAATTGCTTTCTTATAAGATTTGCTGGTAAGGAAATGTGTAATCTCGCAGTTTATCTCATAGTCTTTAATGAGTTTAATCTCACCGTTTAACCACAATGGACCAACTTTAGGAGCCAAGATCAAAATTAAAATTTAATTAAAAATACAAATATAATTTTATTAATCATATACGTTTACTACATATTATGTTGACTGTATACTTATGAAGAGTTCACAAAAATAGTGAAAAATAAATTAATATATACATAGAGGTAGATACAAAAATTCAATGTTATATACATAAATATGTACAAGATGCGTGTTGAATTTTGCATTAGAACTTTTTAAAAGTAGGCATTAATTATAATTAGCCATCGCCAGTTGGTTGAAATTTGGTCACAAATTTATTTCAGTCAAAATTTTTGTAGTTTATACGCTTGCTTATATAAAACATACAAAGTTTTAAATCCCTCTACAACGATTTGTCATATTTGACTATTAATACGGTCATTTAACAAATACGTATATAGCGTATCAGATACGGAACCCTTCTATATAAGCGTGTCTTGACACGCTTTTGGCCATTTTATATAACTTGATAAAACACATGGCTGAGTTTATTTAGAGAGACTTACAAAGCGGCATAATTTAACTGGAGGCCATTGCGGAATAATTTTCATCAGCCATAAGTCTGCGGACTCACGCCTTGAAACAATTTAGGATAATTAAACGTAATAGTGCCAAATTAGTTTTGTTACAAGATAAAGTAACTCTCAAGTTTATATCGAGCGGTGACATGGATGCACGTTTAACCCACATCACCGCCGCGCTACGTGGCGCAGGAGGGACACCATGACGTTTTTAGTCGGTTGGAGTTCTAGCACTCATAATCAAGGTTAAATAAAAAAAATTGGGGCATAGAGGAATTTTGGTCATTACAATGTGTCTTACAGATTAAAATTTAACTCTAAATATTTTATTAATAGTCTTAATAACATATTTAACAATCAGACGTAAAAATAAATAAGGTTCATTTATTGTTTGGAGAGATTTATAGCGTCTGGCAAGATTTATGGACTATGATAACCATCTGAATCTTTTCATATTACTTCAGACTATCATTCTATAAAATATATATAAATTATATTTTAGAGAATAATATTATACATTAGAGACAATATCTTACCTGTCAAGCCAATACACGCAAATCAACATGCCTACTGTGCAGGCAAATCTACGGAACTTTTTAAAATATTGATCCTCAGACAAGAACAAGTTTTATTGAATATATTTAACATTTTTAACCCGCTAAAAAGTGGAAATAAATCGGAAATTTTGCTTATATATTGTAGGGATCAAATATTAAAAACGTAAGGCACGAAAGAGTCCTTTAGTCAAAATCAAATCGTTTATTTGCATACAGGTATAGTGCGTCCAGTCTACAATTGCACGCCCCTCCACTAATTACTTGCAACGCTTGCTTGTGCAGTGCTTTTATTGATTACTCAAACTCAACCACGCATTTTAAGCCTTTTGATATTGGCGAGCTTTCGTGATTGTGATGCTAATTTGCATGTAGAGTTGAATACATTGGAGGGTGCATTTTTCGGGACCCATCATAGATAATAATTTGATAATATATGCTATATTTTATTATTCCTATAATCTTCTCCCTGTTTCTGTTTCCTTTCTCGTTTCCATGTTCGCTTCCGGTCCCATTTCCGTTCCCGTTCTGTCATTTGATATGTTGAGTCTATTCTTAAATTTTCTAATTTTTTTGTGAAATTTTCTTAGTTTTTTCTTTCATAAGAACCTTCTCCTGACAATAACAAACACAACAAAAAAAATAATTAGCGAAATCGGTCCAGCTGTTCATGCGTGACATCGTGACTAAGGGAAATAGGGATTCATTTTTATATACATAGATTATTTTAATAACTTATTATGATCTTTGCGATAAAAGATTTGGTAGCTTGGAGTACTACGGAATGTTAAAAACTTATATAATGATAAAATTAGTCCAATAAATACTATCGTCACGCATTAACTAGGACTAAAAACTGGCTCACGTTAGCCTTGGCTCAGACGTTTGGCAATTTTGGCTGCATTGTTAATACATCTCAATAAAATAAAGACTAGTGCTTTTGTCTATAACAAATGATGTAAACAACACGTTTTATTTTCCTACAAATTAAACAAATAAAAATATCAACACTTACCAATATCTGCCGATTTTAATTTCAACTGTTCCTTCAATTTCTGTTGCAAGTTCAATCTGTCTTCTTCCGTATACACAAAACCTGGTACATTTCCTAAATGCTTGGTCCAAAAGATCGCTGAAATTTTGAATCTAATTGAACTCTGGTGATACAAGATTAAGGGTGGAACGCTCTCAATTATAAAGTTCTTTCTATATCTTGGCCAATTTCCAAATAAAGTATAATAGCTTATCTATACTCTATATTTTATTATATAAAGCGGAAGAGTTTGTTTACTTAAACGCGATAATCTGAGGAACTGCTGGTCCGATATGAAGAATGTTTTCACTGTTAGATAGGTGTTAACTCGCCCCACTGCCAAATCCTCTGCAATCTAAGCGGACCCTGGTACTACTAGACCAGGATAACGCTAGGAAGAAGAAGATTAATATTGCATATTATAAAAAAAAAATATTAGCATTCGCACACCTTCCTTTACATGAACTACACTTGTGCCAAATTGTATACTCCTTAGTTCACGCAATTTCCGTCAAACGGTACCTAAAGTTTTCGATACAGAAGTATAGGTTAAATACCTCGAATTTAAGCAGTTCAGTTGGTTGTTCGACTGTTCGTTTGTCTTGCTGGTGACATTGACGTTGGTGGGTGGACTCTTGTTCAAGGGGTACCACTGCGCGACAGGTTTTCGTGCGTTGTCCAGCATCTCCAGCCAGTGGTCGCGTCCAATGCCGATCAGGGAGGAGCCGATAGCTGTGCAGCCGATCAGCTCGTTTGGACCAATCCTGTCAAAAAATTAATCAATGGCTTATTAATAATAATCGAAACCAAATCTGTCAGGTGTTTGGTAAAAACCTCGCTGGCCTATCGCCGTTGCCACTCGCTTTGAAGTTCTAACGTTTTGAATGTCGAATCTCAAGGCGTGTTTTCTTATAAAAACCGTAAGAATACTTTTAGGCATGCAGTATAACTCCTATCAGCCCATGCGCAATAAGACCTTCGTTCCTAAATAAATAAAAAAATATATATATACTTTTACTTTTTTAAGGTAGCCAGGGTAATGAATTTACAAATGTTTTTACCACGCAAACATTGAAGAAGTTGAATTGCAATAATATGTTTGCGATTCCCTATGGCCATTTTTTTATTCAAATTTCTTTAAGAGTCTACGCCCTCATGCGATTTGCGACCCAGTATTAACCTCCACAGTCTTCTACAATTTCTAAGGTGAAATACGTCAGAAACAGATCTTATCTATTACCGAGGAGGAGAGGCCCGAGACCCAGCATTGGGATAGAGAGGGATCTGGATGATGATGGTAATGTACAGTAATAGAATTTTGTAATGTAACCTTCCATGGACGTCGGTAATCGGGATGGGAATCTTCAAAATATTTTTAAAAAGCATGACGGCAAAATAACTGCCGTCATCGGTATCAGGACGGTTATTCATTATTCGGTTCTTGCAAATAAACTCAAACTTAAACTTGTGAAGCCGTTTCTTTTAGACTTTAGAAGTTACTTACTGGTTCGGAAAAGTCTTGCCAGGAGAAGAACCAGCAAGAAACTCGCAACCACTCTTTTATTATAATTATTACAAAAGAAAGTATTGCCTTCACAAAAGATGTGCAACATTTACCGGTTCAAACTAGAACGATGACGTGCAACGTGTGCGACCGTATTATAGCGTTTTATAATGATCGGTAATCGCTGTGCCGCCGATACGACGATGCTGACAGACTCTGACTGACTCAGGCAAACAGCCTGCCTATTGTCCCTTGTTTTGTAAAAAACGGCCCGTGTGGACTCCAGGTGCTGTCACATAAAATATCTATCTTGTGTTAGACACACATACTGTATTTGCACACATATGTATTTACATAAAAGTGAAAGGTCACCTAGCATAAAATTTCGAAAACTACGGAACGTACATAGATGAAATTTGACAAGGGGCTAGTTTATAGTTAACAGACATCCGCTTAGAATGTATTGTTCGATAGGACGAGATTAAGGAATTCGAAGTGCTTTCGCATGTTTAATTTTACGTTGATAATGCCGCGGGAAACAGATAGTACTCTATGAACTTAATAAGATTTTCATTTAGAAAAGGCAAGACCAATTCATTTATAGGTGCGTAGATTTTACTTTGGGTAAAAATATTAAAGCAAATTATCCATTAAGATATTTAAAATGCTGTATGGAGCAAAAGAAATGTATATCAAGGCAAAATTCTCGCGCAGTACTACGCATCAAATATTAAAACATAATAATCATTAATTTATTATCTACTTTGTCTAATATTAAGAAATTTTCATATCCTATTTCCTTGAAGGTCACTAAGATCTCTAAGGAAACGCCGGCGTGTAAAATGAAGGTAGATAAATTGTTGTCACACCTAAATATAGTTTGCTGGACTTTGAAATTGGAGCCCAATTCTATCACTGGTTTTTCAAACAACCGATCTCCTCAGTGTTTCGAAAGGGACGTAAAACACTGGGCGCCGATTAATTTCACTGAGTGATATTAATCGTGAGATTGTGGGGATTCCGGGGATGACGTCATCTTAACTCGCCCCCCAGCCACGTCCTTGTAATCTAAGCAAACCCTGATACTAGACTGGGATGACCAAAAATAGGAAGAAGCTAAATACAGATTATATAAAAGAGTATTGTAGAATGTAAGTGGTGTAAAGCGTATTTTTATGTTTTGTGTCAAGGTAGAGTGGAAATTTATAAAGACCCAGCTGTCAAGAATCTCGCGGTCTTCTCTCAGGGGACACAATGCGTGATGCGTGTCACAATTACGCAAAACATTTTTGGAGAGTATACCTTAAGAAATGATATAAGGCCCGCGGTACGAAAGATATGGGTAGTGAAATCGAATTTTTCAGACGTTACGCGTTCCGGTGTTACGCTCCCCACTCCTCTTATACCGAACGCATAGAGTAAAGAGAAAGAAAGATAGTGCTTACATACGGCTGTAGTGTGTATGTACTAGTATGTATGGAGGGGGAAAGTGGGAGGAGGGGGGCAAAATTGGGCGAAAGTAGGCAAAAGCAGGTTAAGGTGGGCCAAGGTGGGCGAATTAGGAGGTAAGGTGTAGAGTTAGAATATAGTCAATAGTATTCTATTGTTCGGACAGGACAAGAATAACGTTAAAGATGACACTAACTGTGATTAATATTAATTGTAAAATAAACTAATTGCGTTTATATTATATATGAATTCATTTACTGCCTTTGCATAGTAAATATATTTTAAACAATACGATATCCATTGTTTCTATTTGGTAGGAGGATTCTAGAGGAGGTCGTGGCCTAATCAGTAGTCGGCATTTGAGTCGATCTCTAAGTTAAGTTGCCCTGGCTGCGACCGGGTGATAGATGGGCGACCCATTCTAGCACTGGTTTATATTTGATATTCGACCTCCTCCGCGTTTCGAAAGGCACGTAAAACAGTGGGACCCGATTAATGTCACTTAGTGATATTAATCGTAAGGTTGTAGAGATCGTGGGGGTTCCGAGGATGACGTCAGACTGTCATTGTGATTGCTGCCGCCGTTTCTGATCTACTTTCACCTTAGACTTTCACTCCCAATATTTTGGAGTCATATATTTTTTTTGAAATTTTATGGATAAAGACTTTTTGACAACTCTTTTCTTCTACTTGTTTTTTTTTTTGGCAACAGAATTAAAAAAAGGATGCGGTTCTCATTACGATTTTCTATCGACCCGGTGGACCGATTTTGTTGATTCTTTTTTATTTTAAAAGCTGGTGATTCCCGTGTCCCATTTCAATTTTGTCCAGCTGTGACAATACATGTTGTTTTTTTTGTTCAATTTTATAATATTTTTTTCATAGTGTATTTGGCTCAGGGTATATATAGATAGGTCTAAGGGGCGGACAAAGTTGCGGGCACAGCTAGTATAATATTTTGCTTGTAAATACTAGAAACTACAGGGCACTGATTGCTCTACTCACTGTGTTATTACGAACACTATCTATGTTTTCCAAGTTTTCTGTTTCAGTTAAAAAACATTTAAAATACTTTTTAAATTAATTTATAAATTTGTAACAAATAAATTTAATGAATTTTATTACAAATTCAAATTGTCTTTTACGGTGAAGTTTATTTATAAAGATTCGTAATTGTAGTTGACGTACTTCATAACGGTATCCATTATCACCGTCTCCAGCGACCTTTAACATACAATTTATCAACAGCTGATGTTATTCATAAAACCGACTATGTTACATAAGCGGAGTTACAATTATTAGTACACCATTGTCATATTCGACACTTATATAGTAATGTAATTCATTTATAATGCATATTTTATAAAAAATATTAACATTCGCACACCCTCCTCTGTATAGACTATAATAGTGCCAAATTTCGTACTCCTCCGTCCGTACAATTTTCGTAACGTGGTACCGAAAGTTTTTGCTTTGCGTATTAATAAATAGATAAATTGTTTTCATATTTCATTAGGTGTGCTAAATATAATTTTGAATTCCGTTATTGTATGAGGATTTTTTTTTAAATATTATTTCACGTTATTTATTTTAAAGAAGGGAGTCTTAGTATTACGTTTAAGGTTTGCTTAAAGATGCCAAAAAATATTCTTATTATTAATAATATATACTAACATATAAAGCTGAAGAGTTTGTTTGTTTACTTGAACGCGCTAATCTCTGGAACTACTGATCCTATTTGAAAAAATCTTTTAGTGTTAGATAGCCCATTTATTGAGAAAGGCTTTATCGTCATGCTAAAAATTTTCACATAATTTTACGCTAACAAAATCGCGGGTAACAACTATCATTAATACATACTAATATAGCTTTAATATATTTTACTAAAGATCCACGGTCGTTTGAAATTCGACCAAAAATATTAATGTTGGTGTGCCATATGCTTATTTTAAGACATGTACAATTTTTTTATTCTTAGGCACAACAATTTCATTTTGTCACGGTTGTTATTATTTCGCTTGACATCAACAATGTTTTTTTTGCTCACTACGTCAACTTTTTAGGTTAAACAGTATTTTTTTTATTATTAGTAGCTTTTCCCTGCCCATTTTACTTCCCACATTACACCTCTTACTCCAATTTTATTGAAAGATATTTTTCTGGATGACCTACTGTTTCAATTTTGGTACTCCTGATAGATAGCTCATGATTATTAGAAGTTTAGAATTAAAAATTGGAAGGTGTATGCATTACAAACTAATTAATAAACTTACGTTCGAATTTATATTTGTATGGACAATATTTTCATCAATGACTGACTACCACAGAACTGAAGTGTTTATTTTACGCTAACCAAATGTAATTTAACGCAAATCAAGTAAACAGAAAATAGGTCTACAGGCGCCGAATATTCCGCAATTGTTGACTTTGTGGCTCTTAGGACGGACGTTCACGCTATTGTTATTTTCTCCTGTTTTCATTTGTTTTGGTTTTTTGCATGTAATAGTATAAAATCCCAATGTAAGTCGATTGTGTGTTGCTTTTAAAGTAAAGTTTATAGTTTGCCAATAATATATATCGTGATAATTAAGCCGTTTTCGGATTATTAACACCGGTACAGCAAAATTTATTAGCTTTCTCGAAAAAACTAGCTTTGCTACGTATGACAGTTGATAACTTCGCTGTTTACAAATCGATTGCGATATATCTTTTTATTAGAGAAGCGGTCCCATATAACTTTTAATGACGTAATAGATCCCGCAACTTCGTCCGCGTAAAATTAGGTTAAAAAATAGGTTCAATTTTAGCGTGATGATATATAGCCTTCCTTGATAAATATTTTACACTGAAAGATTATTTTTATATCGGACTAGTAGTTTCTGAAATAAGCACGTTCAAGCAAACAAACAAGCAGACTCTTCAGCTTTATACATTAGTATAGATATAGTTGACAATTCACTTATCCATGTATTGAAATATCCATAATCGAATTCTCTCAGAAGTTGTTTTGCTTTCAAATGGCCCCTTCAAATAAAACATACGCGGGTTCGTTATGACAGATCTAAGAGAAATATTTGTTCCCCTTCAAAAGCTGAGACGCAAAATAACATACGCAAGTAAATAAGTAAAAAGTCCCAGTTTTATATAATGTTAATCAAATAGAATTCGCTTCGCGGTATATAGGTGGAGTCAGGTGGACTGACACGTATGACGTACTGGGTTCGAATCCCAATTTATATTTTGAACTATTTAAGAACTCCTTCCACGACGTCAAAAAGAAAATGTCATTTTGTTCAATCTATTTTTTTTAATTTAAATTAAATGTTTAAAATAAACTTATGTCAATATTGCGGACGTTTAAGTATATGATGATGTTTTTTATCCACTTTTATTATGGGCGTTTAAGACAAAAAGCCGTCTTTAACGGGCAATAAACAATTTACGATTGAAGTCCTTTAGTGGCGGCGATGGTTACCTTTGCGATAATGAAATTTATTAAAATAAAACCTCTCGCATGGCAATACCGAACATTTACACACACATGTATACTATTTGCTATAAGATTATGTCAAAGCGTAGTCATGAGAATCGTATGTAACTCTATTAAATGTCAAACATAGTAGATAGGCAAATCAAAATATTTATGGCCGAATTTCGTCCAGCCGGCGATCTCTAGTAAACTGAAATGCCTTGTTTCAGTTTGATTACAATCGAAATTTAGGTAAGAATTTAATGTATTAAATAATCAATAAAATTATTACTCTAATACGCAGTATATAATCATATCGTGGAAGAAACTAGGCCCCGTGGTCGGTCCTTGAAGCCCCAATACATTCATAGTTTTGAGGTTAGATAATATAACAATTAGGTCACATTATTGCACGGACTTTGCCTGTGTTTTAATTTGCGGATTTATGCAAAGTTACTTAATTTGCCTTTGCCATAGATTTGCACAAGGCAATGGCTGATTAATTATATTTGAAAAATCAGGGCTTATTGCCAATTTTGTAACTAAATTTTGTTTAAAACTAGCTGTAACCAGCGACGTCGATCGCGTGAATTCAGTGAATTTTTCAAATTTTGAGAGTTTTATTATTACGCGCGGAAGTCCAATTATTTTTCTAAAAATAGAGTAGCCTTGTTACATCATTGTTATTCCTTGTAACATCAGCTATCAGTCAGTGAAAGTGCCATCAAAATCGGTATAGTCATTTCGGAGAAAGCCGACAAAAGCACGCTTGCGAATTGTGTCGAAATTGTTTCGATGTCTTGACGAATGTGTCGAAATTATAATTTTGGTTTGGAGTAGGTGTTTGTTATACTTAGTTATTATGATGGTGGGTGAACAACAGGTATTGAATAATAATTGTACTGTATTAAATTACTGATTGAATCAAGCGTTGTTTTCTAACATTCAATGTATAAATAAAAAAACCCAAAAATGTCAAGGAGCTTAAAAGCAAAGAATAATTAATACTTTCCTACAATTAAGTATACACCAACTGATGTGTTGAAGTCGGTACCAACCCAAATAGGTTCCCCGCTAAACTGATGGCACCGACTTGAACACATCAGAATCAGAGAAATCAACATAAGTCTAAAAATCAATCCCGATTTTCATAAATTTTTTAAGGGGGCACCTTGGAAGTATGGTTTAGCAAACAAACAATAGCTTTAAAAATCGGTTCATAAATGACTCAGTACATAGAAAATAAAACATAGTCTAAATGACTGACCGATCTTCCACCTTTTTGCGAAATAAGCTATAAGGGATTCATCAAATTGAATTGACAATAATTGACACTATGAACAAGTTTTGTAGTGTCTATCACATGATGATATTTCGGCTTCGAGGCGATACGTACGTTGAATCGCGACAGAAAATCAGTGCTTTGGTGACAGTCTCAGTGCTGTAGCATTCAGGTTACAGTTTGCAAAGATTTTTCCTCATTCTTATTCGCGGATTTATGCAAAGTAATGCATGTCCCTGTAGGACAGTCGGCCGTATCCGCATGTGGTCATATAAATCACATAAAAACTGACTTACAATGCATCTCACATGATTGCGTCATTAAATTTATACTGCCGTATAAAGAAATAAAACCAAGCTGATGATTTTGCCAGATAAAAAATACATTACATACAATAAATTGGGCATTGCTCCCGACTTTCTCGACAAAAGATTGTTTATTATTTAATATTTTGATACCTCCCACGTATGTTGTTGTAACCCCAAAATTCCCAGCTTTACTAAATTGTAATACAACAGTCACTTTTTAATATATTCTTGTAAACAATAATGTAACCGTTATTATTTAATATATAATTATATATACAAATGTGTTATATAATGACGATTTTATTTCAATGTACACGTTTCTAGCGCTCTACTGTGAAGTTCGGAATTTAGGGTTACAACAATTTACGTGGGAGATATCGAAGCACTAAATTTTATTGCTATTATATTTTAATCTGGCGATCCTGATCAGGATTCTTTTCGACGTAATAAAACGTGTAGTGTGTTTATATTTTTTTACATATATAAAGTTGATGAAGTGCTAGTTAGTTTGCTTGAACGCGCTAATCTCAAGAACTACTTCTTTCAGTATATGATAGCCCATTTATCGAGGGCCATTAGCCCATTTACTATATATTAT
>JANCMC010033613.1:876083-937800 GCA_024363005.1 Charaxes varanes
CTAATCTCAAGAACTACTTCTTTCAGTATATGATAGCCCATTTATCGAGGGCCATTAGCCCATTTACTATATATTATCACACTAAAATTGAATCTATTATTTCACCTAATTTTAGACGGATGAAATAAAGACTTTCGAAGAGATCTTAAAAGGAACGCGATGTTTTAAATAAATCATTGTGTCCATCAATATGGTGGCGTGAAATTTAAATCCGGTTGACGAATACGTAAAAGGCGAAGAGGCGAATCGTGCAGTGGTATCTTTTGATACAATCTTATCATTTTCTTTTATAACTTATTTGGCAATCCCTTTTACCAGAAGTAACGATGACTCAGTGGTTACCGGATGAAGTAAGACTAAAGATCACATATTGATTTGAGTTCCGTTTCTGAAGTTGTTATCACCTTTCTTACTACCATCACCTTCATCACTATCCTGCCTATCGTAGTCCATAAAGTTACGCGTATAGCTTTCCTCAATATGAGCCATTCCACCTTTTACCTGCGAAGAGAACCTATTCTGTAGTCCTCCAAGGAACCCTTATAGCGTCACTCCGTTTTTCTGTCCGTCTGGCCGCCCGAGTTTGTCTCCCCCTAGGATTTCCAAACTATTACATGTAGAGACTTGGAATTTTCGACGTTGATAACACACGCTAAAAACTCATTAGAAAAATTATTTTGAGCGAAATCGGACAAGAACTTTTGTATTTATTTAACTAATACTTATATCCCGTATCGGAATACGGAACCCTTGTAAGCGTGTCTTGACTAGCTCTTGGCTGCTGTTATTTTACTGAGATTTTTAAGAAATGCTAGGAGTACATTTGGGTATGGCTAGTATTCTAGTCAAGCCTTTTTTAAACCTTGTCTTACAAGTCCGAACGTTAGCCTCGCGGGTTCAAAGATTGAACCGAGCACCTTTCGAATTGTAATCCTTCCTGTCTAAAGTTGAGCTATTAAGGCCCCAATTGTTACTAGGATTAGTTAACAAGTTGTTTAAAACTAAGTTGTGGTCCGTTCTTGTATGCATGCATATGTAGATCTTGAAAACTACGCAACGGATTTTGATGCGATTTTTCTTATTATACAGAGTGATTCAAGGTTTATATGTATTATACAAGCACCCGTGCGAAGTCGGGGCGGGTCGCTAGTTTATAATAATTATTTCTAGCCATGTCAAAGTTGTGTATGCATTTTGAGAGCGATGGTGGAACGTATGCAAGATGCATTGTAATGTCTGTTGCAACGGTGGTTATCCCATTCAGACCTTCCTTTGATGACATTTCAGATGATTGCTGCTGTCTCAGTCATGATTGTTGTTGCGTATATACCGAAATGAAGGTATAATTTTATTACTAACCATATGTTACCTGCTTTGTCTGCTTGAAATTCTTTTTTTTATATATAACAAGGACCAAACAGACAGGCGGTTCACTCGAAAGACTACCGACGCCCATGGACAACTGCAAGACCAGACGGCTCGCAGATGCGTTGCCGACCTTTGAGGAACGAATGTGCTCTTTTATTGAAATTCCCTAAGATTTTATTAAATTTTGACGGTTTTTTTCACTACCATATTACTCAATAAGTTGTATAAATATATTAGTGTATTTTTTTTTACATTCATCAAATTCAAATGTTGTTTTATGCAAGTAGACTTTTACAAGCTCTTTTGAATCGTCAAATATTTTAAAAGCTACCACTGATTCGGAAGAGTCGAGCATCTAAAGCAGTCTTTCCCAAAGTGGGCGATAACGCCCCCTTGTGGGCGCTGCTGATCTCAAGGGGGGCGGTAAGGTCTATGTATTTATTGTAACATTCTTTCATTAAGTTATGACAATCAACTCTTAGAGATTCAAATTTTGGTTTATGTAAGAAACGTTGTTAACAATTTTGGAAGTTCTGCTATGCGATCCTCTGTACTTGTGGATAGTGTCCACAACAACCAAGGCAAAAGCAATTAATGCGCAAGGTAAAAATTCAACATTCATAAGAGAAGTGTAGTGTTTAGAAATATATTTAATATGTCCGAGCCACACATAGCTTCATTTCAATGATCATGTAGGTTGGCCAGGGACTTTGCCTAACTGGGCAAAGTTTTGTAGTACTTTGTAGACTTCAAGGACAAAAATGTACAAACACTTTGAGCTTTGTCTGGCTCCGACATTAAGATACTTCGCTGCAGCTAAATTGAATGTTAGAAAATCCTATTCGTAATTGACATAATTTCATTTGGCGCTAAATTTATTGTATTAAGAATTTTTTTTTTAATATTAATATATTTAAATGGGCCTAAGGCAGCAAAATTTAGGGGCCGGCAAAATTCGGTATTTTTTGTGGCAGTCGCGTCTTCTGTGAACCTACGCGTAAAAACACAAAAATGTCCATATAGCGTCCCGAAATAAAAATACACTTATGGCGATTACGATTGTTCGAAATGTTAAGAATTAGTAGCTGAAATACTGATAGAGATATTTTATATATAATCATGTACCATCTTTTTTTCTTTCCTTTTAATTTAACTACTTTCTTTTTAATTAGAGGTAGCGCCATGCTTGTAGCCGAATTGGGCCGGCGCGTCCGGGTACCAGTACCTCTTTCTTACATCAATTCGGCTACAAGCATGGCGCTATCTCTAATTAAAATGTTCATGCTAGGCCAACGGGAGGCACGTCTTAATCGTGCCACGCTTTTAATTAATGATAATGCAACCCGTGTGACGCTAAGAAGGGTCCGCTATGGGGCTAGAACGAATATTTTCATCCTAAGTAAGGCCGAATCGTCGACTCACTACGGTTCAAAAAGTTCGTGCTAGGCCCTCAGTTGTTTTTACGCCTTTTCTGTGTACCTTAAATTTTAATGTTTACACTATGCCTTTGGAAAAGTAATGGACTTTATAAAAAATCATAATTATTTCAAGTACAACGCTAATATCTGTACATTCTGGGTTCACTCTGCATCTTCTAAGGCATGTGATTTTGTTGTCGTATCTATACTAATATATAAAGCTGAAGAGTTTGTTTCTATTGAACGCGCTAATCTCCGGAACTACTGGTCCGATTTGAAAAATTCTTTAAACGTAAGAAACCCCATTTATCGACGAAGCTATATATTATCACGCTAAGACTAATAGGAACGGAGCACCAATGAAGAATGTTTCAAAATAGGCGGTTCTTCCCCTTTTGAGAGCTTCCGCAGCGCGCGCTGCGTAAACGGTTAAAGTTTCGGAAAAATCATGTACGACGGAATTGCTCCCCTTTACAAGTTCTAAATAAAAATCCGCGGCAGCATATGTCTATCTTTTAAGGATGAACATCTGCACGAACTGGAGGCAAGCAGTAAAAACTCATTAGGAAAATTATTCTGAACGAAATCGGACAACAACTTTTGAAGTTATTTAACAAATACGTTTAGCGCGTATCAGATACGAAACCCTTGTATATAAGCGTGTTCTGACACGCTTTTGGCCATTTTATTTTATTCCAATTTTCTTCTAGTCTAGTATTTTTAGCTCCTGTATTCTTCTTCTTCTTAATCGTTCACTCTTGTCGTGTTCATGGAACAGAATGAAGATGCACCGTATTTTCACCGGAACTTTAATTTCCTCCTATTGGCAGTTTTACGGGATTATTCTGTAACTGGTTCTTTCAGCGCGGTCTTTATAGGGTTTCTCCATCTAGCCGGAGATCGTTCACGTGGACGCTTTAGTCCTTAACATAAATATATTAGGATAACAAGTAATAGGCAATTACTAATTATAGCAACATACAGTAATATTTAAAAGTATGTATTTATATATTTCTAAAAAAAATATTTGTTTATAACAGACGGATTTTACCTATAACACAGGCATTAAGTTGAAACTTATGAACGGACGTGCGTGTGTCATATAGTCCTGTATATATTTATTATTATTATACGCTAAATAATTCCGATATAAATTGTTTAGTCCTGACGGGCAAAAAGAATTAAAAGTTTTGACGGCCATTAGTAGTGTATTAAAACACCGAGGGCTAAAATGCATTAGGAAAACATGATATTCAATTACAATGACGTAAATAAAAAACATACTCTTACTGATAAATTGTAATGTAGTTCATAAGTGCATTCTTGTTGGCATTCCAATTATGAATAAATAAATAAATAAACAATAAGATACAGGTATTATACACGTAAACCTTCTCCATGAATCACTCTATCTATTGGTGAAAACCGCATGATAATCCTTTCAGTAGTTTTTGAGTTTATCGCGAATAGGCAGACGCATCGGAGGACTTTGTTTTATAATATGTGGTGATTATTTTATTTAAATTATCATCATTCGTTTTCAACATACCATTCAGTAAGCCTTATTAAGTAACTCATTTATCTGAACTATGTTTTTGCAGATTGTCTGATGACGAGGAGCAATCTTCAGGGATGACTGACAAGGATAAGAATTTACAATATACGTTATTATATTCTGGGGGAGTGGTATTCGAATCCTACGACTCAACTATCCTCTTCGCTGGTGCCCTACATATGTAATATATGGGGTATTTATTTAACGCCAAGCGGACAATGAAAAGACAGCAAGGTGTTGGAATTTGTTTATATCTTGATCATTTATGGTACTAGTGACTGTAAATGTCATATATAAAAGCGAAAAGTCACCTCGCACGAAATCTCAAAAACCTCGGGACGTGTAAAGATGAAATTTGGCAAGGAACTAGTTTATAGTTAGTAAAAATCCGCGAGATCTATGGGCAAGTTTAATTTTACTCGGACGAAGTCGCGGCAAACAGCTAGTTTAGTTTGCCCTCTGCAAATACTTAGTTTTATTGAAGTTGATGCGTAAAAGTTTTTTCTACACAATAAATCATTTTTTAAGGTAACATGTGCTCGAACAAACTTGGCTGTGCCTACTTGATTCGATCTATCCAAAGAGTAAATCATGCGAAAATGGCAAGTTCCGCTCGTAACTTCCTTATTGAATTGACATAAGATTTCAACTTGTATCTAAGAATTTAATTAAATAATAAATGTGAATTAAACAGTGAAATTAATAGGGATGGAGCTTAATTTAAAAATGCTTTGATTATGTTATGGTACTGTACTTCGTTTAGTTACCAAGAATACCAGTAAATCTTCAATTAAGTATTTTTTAATATGCTATAATTATATATTTAATCGTTGAAATTGCAATACCTTACTTTTTATAAGTAATTTACAATTCTTAGCACCAACAACTGTAACTAAATTAAGTAAAGTAATTTTAGAAATATTTTGTTTCCTTTTAAATTACTTAAGTTTACTTGCAATAAGTTATTTATTAAAAAGAATATCTAAAGCGTATATCTTATCTTATTTAAGCCGCACCAGTGGGATCAGACAAAAATTAGCTAGTTAGTGAAAAATTTGCCTCCGCTTTCTACAACGCGATGGAACCGGCATCCGCACGGTACAGAAATCTATAGCGCAAATGCTCACTTTTGGAACACCTCGCAAATAATAACCCGCCGAGCACATATTGTTTTTAATCTTTAAATGAGAGGGACGCTTATTTAAATTACTTGTATAATAAAATGAAAGATTCTTAAATTTTAATATAAATAATATTTATAGTGAGTATAACCCTCGCTCTATCGGGTAAGCGATTAACAATGTTTCAACGGCCAAAACAAGTTTAAGTTTCGAGTATTCGCGTATTACGCTCGCGGCAAAATTACTTAGTCTTTGGGACCTCCAAGGAAAGTACCAGTATCGGGTTATTCTTGGAAGGAAGCCCCGGGGCAGACGAGCCTCGAAGCGAAGCTCCTCGCCCGGGCTCGCGTCTCGGGCAGCCGCAGCCGACCGAGGTCCGGCTGCTACGAGCTCCGACCTCGCGAGTCTCGCAGGCGCGTGTAGAAGGAGGAACTAACGAGCCATCCGCGCACGTCGCGAGGTGGTAGCGGTGTCGGCCTTTCGGGTTGGTAACGCGTAGAACGCTTTGTGTCGGCAGGCGTGGTGGGCTACCACACGGTGTGGGGCGTGGTGCCGGCGCTGCACTCGCCGCTCATGTCGGTCACCAACGCCGTGTCGGGCATCACGGCCGTGGGCGGGCTGCTGCTCATGGGCGGCGGCCTCGTGCCGCAGACGCCCGTGCAGGTGCCTTACGTTTGGCTCTATGTGAAACGCTATACTTTAATATGCGAAAAGTGATAAATCTACAAAAAATTTAAAAACGCACTCATCAAATCAAAGGCGTAAGAAGGGTTTTAAGTTGCGAGCTCATCGAGTGTGCTCTGGGAGGAATTGTCTAAAAAGAGTTGCTCGTATTTATTGAAAAAATATATATATAACGTGCTACTGTCAATACTCGCATAGTAAAGAATTGTGTTAAATATTGACTTACAAAATAGATTTATTGTAAGAAAAGACATAAATGGATAATAGTAATATTCCGCAGTGGTTGGCCAGCACCGCCGCCCTGATCTCGTTCGTGAACGTATTCGGCGGATTTATGGTCACGCAGCGCATGTTGGATATGTTTAAGAGGTAAAATTATGGATAACTGCGCTGGGACTCGCAGCTTCATCTGTGGAAATACAATTCGATTTTAAACTCTCCCCCTTGCAGACCCGGCGACCCCCCGGAGCACGGCTACCTGTACGGCGTGCCGGCCGCCGTGCTGCTCGGCGGGTACGTGGCCGCCGCCGCGCAGGTCGTTTGCCTTTCTTTTGAGAATTCCGGTTGCACTCGAGCGACCCCCAGAGCGCTGTACGAACCCGCGACTCCCGCAGGGCTACCCCGAGGTGCACCAGACGGCCTACCTGGCGGCGTCGCTGTGCTGCGTGGGCGCGCTGGCCGGCCTCAGCTCGCAGGCCACCGCGCGCAAGGGCAACTACCTCGGCATGGTGAGTCTGCTGTTCCGACTCGGCGAGCGACGGCACCGCGTGCCGCCCCACTGACGGCCGACGCCCACAGGTGGGGGTGGCGGGCGGCATCGCGGCCACGCTGGGCATGCTGACGCCCAGCGCCGAGGTGCTGGCGCAGATGCTGGGCGTGGCCGGCGTCGGGGGGCTCGTCGGCGGCGTCATCGCTAAAAAGATCGAGATCACAGATCTCCCTCAGCTCGTGGCCGGCTTCCACAGGTGTGCGATTAAAGTATTTTATTTGTCATTTTTAAGTAACAATAGCTTTTTGTCATATACATTGAGTAATGATGTTATAAGTTGATAGGAAAGCTTTGTATGAAAAAGTTTAGTTTAAATTAAGGCTGCCTGATGGGGATGGACAAAAATAATAGATGATGAAATTAATATACTTATATTAATTTGAATTCAGTTACATTGTACAACAGTTGACATAAGAATGAAAAAAATTTACCAAATAAGAATTACTCTCATCACTGCATAGACACTACTGTCTATGCATAGACAGTAGCACCGGCTTGTGAGTGAGCTATTTAGGCATCTTTGACAATTTACATTGTTTGGTTTATACCAGCTCCAACACTGCCTTCAAAAAAGATTCTATTTAAAAATTATTTTTTACTTTTGGTTACCCCAGAACAGGTTTTTCAGTCTGTTCCTCAATATTACGGAGATCCTATGACCACCTTCCAGCTGGTTTGTCAATTCCTGGTTACCATTTAAGGCTAACATAGTCGTCAAGACAAATTCAACGACTCCCAACTCCATGAGTATGTCATTTTATTAAGGAACCCCTATAAGTTGTCCCGATGATTGATATAAGATATCTGCTAAAATTGAGTTGCAAGACTCCACCTAAACAAACACCGTTGCAAATTAAATGAAAGCTTTTAAAGCGGAAGAATCGTGCGCTGAAAAGACAGCTCCTTCCGTTTTGGCCGCTCCCGAGGCCCTCTCGGGCTCCGGTGGGCCCTGACCGTGCGTTCGCTTCAGCCTGGTGGGCCTGGCGGCGGTGCTGACGTGCGTGGGCACGTACCTGCACGAGTTCCCGGCCGCGGCGCTGCTGCCGGCCGCCGCCACGCTCAAGGCCTCGCTCTTCCTCGGCACCTACATCGGCGGCATCACCTTCACGTGAGTGCGAATTTTGTTCGATCGTCGGCCGGAGTCGCAGCGGCCCAGCGAGAGGACGACCGAAACGGGTCCGAATGATTGACCCGCGGCATTAACATTTCTCACTCTCTGAACTGCAACAGTGCGAATCGTGAAAATGTAAAATACGCACTCGCTTTTGTTCGCCACTGAGACGATAAGACGCGGACGCGGTTGGCCCGCAGCGGGTCGCTGGTGGCGTACGGCAAGCTGCAGGGCGCGCTGTCGTCGGCGCCGCTGCTGCTGCCGGGCCGGCACGCGCTCAACGCGGGGCTGCTGGCGGGCGCGCTGGGCTGCGGCGGCGCGCTGCTGGCCCTCCCCGAGGCCCCCGGCCTGCCGCTGCTGGGGGCCGTGGCCGCGCTCAGCGGCGTGCAGGGGCTCACGCTCACGGCCGCCATCGGAGGTACCCGCACGCGGGGCGCGGGTCGAGGAACCGCTACCGCGATTGCCCCCTGTTATATTTATCTCTTTCCGATCAGCTCGGTTCCTGTCCTATTTACTGTTAAGCTTGTTGTTTACCTTTAAAATTGTACCCCAACTGTGAGCAAAGAAATTTTACTTGAGAGAGCAGAAGTCTTAATCAGCGCCGTGCGACGTCCGGGCAGGCGCGGACATGCCGGTGGTGATCACGGTGCTGAACAGCTACTCGGGGTGGGCGCTGTGCGCGGAGGGGTTCATGCTGAACAACTCGCTCATGACCATCGTGGGCGCGCTCATCGGCAGCTCGGGCGCCATCCTGTCCTACATCATGTGCAAGGTGCGCGACGACAGGCTTCGGGGCCGCCGGACCGGCCGAGCCGGCGTCGACTTACCCGAACCCGTCCCCGCAGGCCATGAACCGGTCGCTGGCCAACCCTACTATAAGCTTTTAATATAAGCTTAGTAGGAGATTAAAAACGGAATAAAAAAAAAACGACTTTAAATTGTCAGATCTGGACCAAATTGAAATGGGATCACATGACTTTCGAATAAAAAAAAGACCCAGTCGAAACTTCGGAGATAACAAACATTAAAAAAAAATACATTCGAATTGAGAACCAACCGACATTAACCGACTTCAAAAAAGGAGGAGGTCCTTTTTTGAAGTCGGTTGTATATATACAACATGAACGACAAACACAACTCAGACCTACTCCCCGACTCATAAACTAAAAAAATAAATACTAATTATTATAAAAAGTAAACTTAAATTATAAAAAGGTTCAATTGTTCTTAGTTTTTGCCAGAAGTCATTCAGTAATTCGGTAGTGCTTAGTTCAAGGCGAAACGATTAAATCGTCATAATAATATAAAAATACTAAAAGTAATCAATGCTTTTTAATAATACATTTGTAAACAACAATTCGTTTAAGAAATATCCAATTGGTAAATTAAGGAATGAATTCTCGAATTAGTATTTTTGAACCAATCATATAATGTTGACCTGTCCTTTAAAACTATGTAATTCATTTAAAGTACATAGGAGAACATTTTCTAAGGTCTATGTATATTAGTCCACTACTAGTAAACGAAACCGACTTTTATGAAGAATAATATACGCTCAAATAGTCCTGAGGTCGTCAACCTTTTGACATGCAAGGGCCATATCATTAAAAAATGAGATGCAAGCGGGCCACATTATTATGATATCGGAGCCTTAGCTATTTCCTTTGGGAGATTGCTATGACTAATTTTAATGGATGTTCAAAGAGAAATAATATGGTGAAAAAGATTGACGTAAGGTCATTATATCATTATATAGTGTATAGAAAATCACGTATTAAACACATACCTACTAGATGTGTATCATCACTATTAAAATAAAATTTATAGTAAAAATAGTTGCAAATATAAATTACTTTCAAACACATTTTTTCATTTTTAAAAACATGCAAATAGGTCGAATACGTGTACTTTTAATTATTTTGTAAATCACGTACCAAGGGGAAAGCTTTCAGAACAATGCTGGTATGTAAGTGTAACATTATTTACAAGACATTTATATGAGTATTAGTCATTACTCGGAAAAAAAACAATGCCCCACAATATATTTTTCTCTTGTTTAAGAAAACCAGGAGTCAGGGGTTATCTAGGTTAGTCGAGGTTCAAAATTCCCCAAACCCGTCTCGAAAACATTTTTAATATGTCTGATATTCCCGATGCTACTATAGTAAATCCTTTAAAAAGTGTACTATCGTGTTTATAAATCGTGACTTTAATTTAAGCACTTCACAGTCTTTAAAAAGGACGAAGTTTCTTGCAAGCGTTCATCCCTTAGTTATATTTAGAATAATATTTCCTAACGTCCTTGCTAGTAGATACTAACAACATTAGAGTCATCAATTGTCAAAATTTCAAATACCCCCGCGGTCTAGGCTCTACGCTGATGGTCCGTTGGTAATCTTGAAATTCCATTGCTAGGTCATTTCGCACCATATCAAGTGTTATTTTTTTATCCGTTTAACTAATTTCCTAAGAGTTTATACTTTTTTATGTAGATCTTTGAGCGATAACGTATACGAATATATAAAGCTGAAGAGTTTCTTTGTTTGTTTGATTTGTTTGTTTGCGCTAATCTCCAGAACTACTGGACCGATCTGAAAAATTCTTTCAGCGTTAGATAGTCAATTTATCGAGGAAGGCTATAGGTTATATACCATCACGCTAAGCCAAATAGGAAGGGAATATTAGACCTAAAAAAGTATTCCAAATATTCTTTAAAAAAAAATTGTATGAGTAACGTAAGAAATTAGAGGGTGCCAAATAATTATTATTTTATTATTTTCAGGTGATCTGCGACCGTGACGAGATAAGTTTCAGCGCTGAATTTCTCCACCCCTATGTATGTTAATAAAACTGACTAGACTTATTTTAAATGACTACCTACTACTAAAGTACTAGAAGACTCGCATGTGCATATACAGTTTTTGACAGAACGCTAATAGTATTGGAATTATAGGGCTTATCAAAATCAAATAATATATATAACATATATTCAAACTTTATTCACATATCACATATTTACAAAAGTATAAATTAAGTATGAGCTTTCCAAAGTAAAAGATCTATTTCATCTGGCCCGTTGATACAGCTAGCAGTAAGCCTGCTTTCTGGTTCTGGGTCGTGCAATAGTCAATATTAAACTCATTATTCTCGTTAATGTTTTATAAACTTTATTTATATGATTCTATTAATAATGTTACATGATAATAATTAACTTTTGACATAACAGTTGGTGGTTAATTATTTTGAATAAATAATTATTTATATTTATGTGAATGATAAAAACAGCAATATTTAGGACTAGAATTTTTATTAATTATATTAAATTTTTATCGTATAAATTTAAATGCAAAATTCATACGCGATAAAACAATTAAATTATAGATGATTAGTAATTATATGAGTATTATAATACGCAAATATTGATTTATTGTTAAAGTTTTGAAACGGTCTAATAACATCGGATCACTATAAATCGTATTAATTAATACAATTCTTAGTTATGGTAGCAAATCTCTAAAGACATTGGTGCTGCTATTACCATCGACCAGTAAAAAAAAACATTCGCCTTAGTCGTGTTTATTACGTTGGTAATAGACATTTTCCACAGATGACTGAAGATAAGTTAATACAACTTATTTTATAATTTTATTTATAACTAACAAAACATATTCAATTAAAATTGCATATAACAAAATTAATTAAATTTCTCGCGAGCAAAATATAAGAGCTAGTAGAGAAAATAAACAAAAATATAGATCAGATCGCAAATCAAACAGATCCTGCCGTTTGATACGCGAGTCGTGTATATTCTGTAACAATTTAAATTAATATAAGATCTAAAAATAGGAAAATCGAGCAAGCCATAGAGTTACCCCACTCTTACAGACAGACAATTTGTTGAAAAAAGTAGTACTTGAAGGTTCTTTAGGAAACCGATGCCCTAAAACATCGTGCGATAGAAACATACAAGAACCTCGACCTAATAAATAACCTAAGGCAGTGTTTCCCAACCTTTATAGGCCATGCCCCACCATAAAATTTCTAAAATTTTTATGCCCCCCATAATGTTTAACGTTTACAAATTGTTTAGTTCTCTTAAGAAATATAAATGTCAAATCCAAGGAAGTTGATATTTTGTAACGTCAAATGAAAGTATACCTAATAATATTTACAGACTTTTTTGAAAAATTTGTCTTTTTTATTTTATTTGTTAGGTAGCTTACTTATATGTCATAAATAAAACATTAAAATAAAATTACTGTATACGTGATCTTTTTTTATACTCTTTTAGTTTCTAGACAAAACTCCAAAACAGTATTGTAGCTTCATATGAGCCTGTTGGACAGACGATACAAACGAATATTTTTGGAAACAGATTTATTAAAAAAAAACAATGGACTCAACTGAAACCGTTACATCATATCATGACATCTTATAATATTGTACAGATTTTTCCTGTTATTAATGTAATTCTTATTTGGGATGTGTAGTTCTGAGAAACAATTAGTTAATTCGTAAACAATAAGTAATAAATTTAAATTTCTTGTCAAACATAATTAATATTATTGTCATCACTCATCAGTGTTTGTACTGCGGTCGTCGTCATCCGTACAGCGCCATCTAGTTTGCTTTGGTGTAACCTTTTTCCACTCGACAGCATTGCTATCTCGTTAAGTAGTGGCGGCTACAATGTAAATAACTAAAAGGGTTTGGTAATCGTCCTTATATTATACTTGCTGATTCCCGGGACTTTGTCCGCGTAAAATTTAATTTGCAACAGCCTTTAGACCTCCATATAAATAAATGAATTTGAATTATATTTATCCCGATCGAAAAATCCGTTCTTTGCGGATGTCTGTTAACTATAGACTATCGTCCTGTCAAATTTCATCTTTATATGTACCGCGGTTTCGGAAATTTCGTGTTAGGTGACCTTTCACTTTTATATACATATATTGATTATAGAATTAGATAGAAGTCTAGTCCAGTTAAATAGGCCCAGGTGTAGGTTAAAGTTCTGGCCACGATGTTGTCCAGGTTAAGTTCTAAGTCCAGGTGAACGTCAATTATAGGTCAAGTTTCATTTCCTTTGTGAAATTCCTAGGAAATCAATAATTTTAAGTGATAACGCTTAAAGCTTATTCCGTTAGTGCCTCTCTACCGCTTGTTCGGCGCTCGCGCTTGCACGCTTTTATAACACATCATCACATCAAAAATACAACTCAGTTCCAATTTTGCAGTTATCATAACGGAAATTCACGATGTAGAATTACCACAACAGATTGGGAATTCTTTAAAAATGGCCGAAGACAACAAGCCTGGACTGTCGATCAGCGAGGACATCGTCCGTTTGGATAGAGTGAACGAAGAAGAGAGTCACAGAAAACGTAAGTCCATTGTGTGATAGGTATTCGAAGAGAGAAGAATTGCTGACCTTTCCATAGATTCCCGTGAGAGATTTGGGTGCATTACCGTACAGAGAAGAGGCAGAGGAAGCAAGAGTTTGTAGCTAAATCAGTGGCCGTTATTTGAGTTGATCGTTAGGTTAAATAGCTTTTATCATGGCCGAGTGATAGAGGGCTGACCAATTCTAGCACTAGTTTTTAAATACCCGATCTCTTCAATGTTTCGGAACAATGGGTCCCGATTAATGTCACTGAGTGATATTAGACGTGACACTAGAGATTCAGAAGATGATATCAGACGCCGGTCAGTCATCTCAACTCGCTCCGTAGCCACTTCTTTTGCAGTCTAAGCAGATAGACCTTGGCGAAACGGGATAACGCTAGGAAGAAGACATTGCTGGGGAGGATACCCAAGCAGTACTAAGGCCCAGATTGAGAGTGCTCTTTAAAGGAGCCACTGACACTTACCTTCACTGCCAATGTTCCCTCCACTGCCTGTCCAAATTTGGTATGATCCTACTAGGGCCAGTTTAGATATCCTTTGTAAGAGAGGACTTATAGTAGTCCTTGACACGCCAAGATCTTTTAGTATACTTAATTCTTAAAAGAAGTCCCTCTAGAATTGTTGTTTATGCGTAAATAAGTACAAAGCTTATTGGGGACTATAGGAGCATAAGACGTTCAATTAGATTTATAGAACTATAAACAATCTCGTCTGTTCCTAAAGTAGATAACCTAATTCCTGTGTCCTTCTTCCTAGCGTTATCCCGGTCAAGTACCAGGGCCTCCTTAGATTACAGAAGATGTGGTTGTGGGGCGACTTAAGATGACCGTATGCAATCTGACATCATCCTCGGAACTCCCTCGATCTCTACCTTACGACTAACATTACAAAGTGACATTAATCGGGTCCCACTGTTTCACGTGCCTTTCAAAACACGAAGGCGGTTGGATATCAAATATAAACCGTTATTAGAATGGGTCACTTATATATCACCCGGTCGCAGCAAGACCTAGCGATCGACCCAAATACCGATCACTGATTAGGCCACGACCTCCTCTAATGTCTCTGTAAAATGTATGTATATATTCAGACCCAAGACGGAAATGGAATCCACAACTCCGAAGCGGAAGACAGGGTTACTGTTAACCGTGCCAACAGATCAGACCGGTGGTTTAAGGACGTATCTTTTGCAGTATGCTCATCTTTATCGAAAGGTGTATCAGCAATAATAGACATGTCCTGGTCGCCCTGGGAAGCCGCGGAAGAATTGTCAACTTACGCCGGTATACCAATAGTCCATACCCAGCTTGGATCGCAACAGTTGGTCATGGCTTTGGACAGCTATCTGGAGTCCAGGAATGCGACAGACGCCGCCATATTGCTTGAGAGTGAAAGTGGTATGTATAGCTTAATTCACACTTGACTAATGTCGGAGCCAGACATAGCTGACAGTGTTTGTACGTTTTTGTCCTTGAAGTCCCTGGCCACACTACATGATCGTTGAAATGATCATTCAAATAAAGCTACATATGTCTGGTTCTGGCATTATAAATATTTTATGGTTAGGGGTAATCCATACATGACGTCGCACGTATTTTACGATTTTTTAACTCCTCTCCCGTCCTTGTCACAGTTTGCCACGTTCTTAACATCCCCTCCCCTTTGGTGTGACATCACTAAATCAAGAAAACAGCAGTATTTCTTAATTACTTTATGAAGTATGTTAATAGAAGACAAAAAATGAAATTTTAAAATGTGACATCACAAAACGTTTTGGACCCATAGTTTTACATGCAATGTGAAATACGGAGGCGGTCGGATATTTGAAAACCAGTGTTAGAATTTATCTCTCATCCATCACCCGGTCGCGGTAAGAGCTACTCCATCTAGTGATCGACTCAAATGCTGACCACTGATTAGGCCACGAGCTCCTCGTAAATATTACGTATATATATAATAAATATGACTTATTACTTCAGTTCCAAGTACTTCCATCACAAAAATATTTGACAAGTACCCATGTGTTATTTTAGATGTGGACAGGACCCTGTACGAATTGCTCGGGAGATCGCACGTAAGGGTATGGGTTCATGCTGGATTGACCAGGGATTCCGCGAAGGCCTTAAAGGCTATGAGACCTGAACCAAGCTTCTATGTCGTTGTCGGCGAATCTGGTTTCGTCTCAGCTACTTACAAGAGGGTACGTGTGCTGAGTTATTTAGTTTTTTTAAAGGTTACTTTTAGTCTTCATTAAATTTGGCTTTAAGAATAGTATAGTCGAAATAAGGCTTAGAGTAAGGCAAAGTACATCATATTAGTATACTGTTTGAAAACTCTCAAGGCCCAAGTAATAATAATAATTTTATTTATTACAACCATACAAAAATATAAAGTATCCATGCAACACTTTAGAATATACATAGATATAGATATAGATATAGATAGAGATACAGATACAGATAGAGATAGAGATACAGATACAGATACAGATACAGATACAGATACAGATACAGATACATATACAGATACAGATACAGATACAGACCGTCTGTTTTCCCGTAGGGTGCCCCCCCCCTCCCTACTCGGCAGACATTGTCTTGCCCGACTTACGGCCATGCGAAAGGTCCAGTACTACTACTTGTTAATGCAAGCGCACTTCTACTAACGCTATCTGTTGGAAGTATTCGAAAGATGCAAGAAACTTTTAGTATTTTTTAAATATTCTTTTGAGTTTTACTTTTTTGTACAAAATAATGATAATAAACCAAAATAGTCAGGTATCGAATAGGCAAACCAGTTTTTGAGTTATAGCGAGAAACACACTAATACATACGAGCAGCGCCACGTACCGGGTCCAATTTCTCCGCAAACTATCTACGAATGCCTTGGAATAGGCGCACAAAGTTTAATCCAAATCGGTACAGCGATTTGGGAGGAGTAGAGTGACGCAGACGAGAAAGGTCAGTTCGATATTTGCGAAAGAACGTATCGCCTGTCATTCAAGAATATCCAAATTTTTCATTACTTAAATAAAGTGTGTCTTAACAAAATCTTATTGGTCCAAAATTTGATTCACATCTTTCTGATCCTAACTGTCATTAGTGTTACGTCATTTTTTTAAACTTTTATCCTATTTAAACTATAAAGAAGGTATATAAATGTTAAGTTTTATTTATCAAAATCGATTTACGACAATGATGAATTGAATACACATAAAAAGACGCTATGTGAACCTTCTTCAGTCGAAACTCGGTTAATAAATCTGCAAGTTGCGATTGATGTCGCAGGAGAGCGTTGTTTGTAATTAGAATGTTAGCATCGATTGAAAGCTTGACACAATTAAGACTTGCATCCTGTGAGCCTAGCTGGGACTTTTTCACCTTTGAAAAGCTCGTGATAAGCCCTCTGTTATTTATACGCGATTACAGTCATTTCCGATCAGCTAAAATCATGTCCTTTCAACTAAAAACCGCGTAACTCTGTCTATACGTATATATAAAGGCGAAAGTTCAGCTAACGCGAAATTTTGAAAAACGCGGGACGTATAAAAATGAAATTTGGCAAGGAGGTAGTTTCAAGTTACTAGCCATCCGTTAAAAACGGATTTCTGAAGGCTCTTACAATTTGAATTTCACGCGGACGAAGTCGTGGGAAACAACTAGTATCCTATAAAGCCCTATGAAACCGTATATAGTGGGCAAGGGGTCTACGCTGTAAAAATGTTTGGAAATCTCTGGTATATACGAAGGTATATTGTAAGCGTTCGTTGTCTACAAGAGTCTTTGCTCGTAAAATTTCATATTTATTGTATACTAGGTGATACTTGCTTTGTCTCTATTACATTTATTAATAAAAGTAAAGTGATTTTGAGTTCTAAACAAGTGTAAAATTACTCTTTACGTTACATCCTTTTTTTTAACGGAGATAATATCTGTCGCGGGTCGAACCTGGTCCAGATTGGCTCAGGACCGTAAGGAGTGGTACGGGCGGGGAGAGGCCCTTGCTGAAGACACCATAAACAGCCTCAAAGAAAGACCAAAATAATATGCTAATATATAAAATATTGAAGCTGAAGCTGAAGATGGCTGAAGAGGGCTGAAGAGATTTTTGTTTGTTTGTTTGATCGTGCTAACCTCAGGAACTACTGGTCCGATTTGAAAAGCTCTTTCAGTGTTAAATAGCCCTATTATCGAGGAAGGCTATAGATTATATATCACCACGCAATAATTTTCCATTTAATTCCCTGCGGCCGAACAGCGGGAGGCCGTGCGGCGCGAGGCGAAGGCTGCCGTCGTCCATCATTGGGCGGTGGAGCTCGCCACCGCGCCGTTCGGCCTTATTGTATTTCATTTTCGCGATAAAAAGTACCCTGTGTCCGTCTACATGGTCCAATCTGTCTCTATGCCGAAATGATGTCCTTGCTAGTCATGAACTTATGATAGTTCTTGACAAGCCAAGGTCTTTTAGTAGGCTAGGCAATATTAGCGCATGCAATTTGGGAATATCTGATTGAATTATAAATAACAGATATACTATCGGCTCGTTACATCTGTATGAAAATATTGATTGCCTAATACCATTCAAACCGTGATGGTTTAAATGATTTTATTAATATAGGTTTTGGGAACGCTTTTGATACATTAAATGATACAAAAAGGAAACATTAATTTAAAATATAACTAGGAATGAATGAAGAGGAGATTGTAGCTCATTAGAGTGGACGGCATTTGAGTCGATCGCTTGGTTAAGCAGTTCTTTTCGCGGCCGGGTTGTGACCGATTAACATGATTCTAGTTTGTAGTTATCAATTTTCCTAAACATACTGCAAATTTCTGTAATTTTTTTGATGTTATTCATAAATGTTTTATATTCAGCTTAATATTTTTATTCTTCTCTTTTCACGTGTAACTTCTTAACTTATTTTTGATTTCTGCTAAATATGAGTATAATTTGTTAATGTGGGCGTTGTACAAACTGAGAAATTAAACTTTTTCTTCTTCAATCGAGATAGCACCTGGATGCCCTTAATATATGAATAGCCATGATACTTACATACACCTTGAAATAATTAGTGTATTACTTAGCAAATATGTTTTTGTTATTACTAATATTTTTGTGTTTCTTCCAATTAAGTGTGACGACGTTTGCGCGTCAACATTTTGTTGACGATTGCTTCCCAATGTTCACGATACATTGCGCGCTCAAGAATGAGATGAGGATGACAATATCTGTAACCTGTCATTTCCGAGTTGTGAATGATTTTTTGTGATTTTATTTAGGGCATTAAATTAAGCCTTATCACAAAGTTTACGGTACGATGTCTTTTACACCTGTATAAATAATTGTATCTCCACATATAATATCTGTAACGTATTTTGAAAAATGGTGAAACTAATTTAGTAGAAAATTTCTTGAAAACTCAGCAGTCGCCAGCTTTAACTTTGCCTCACTACTTATGCCATAACATCTAATGCTTTTTAAAGTGTTTTAGGGCCTCAAATTTTTTCGTCAATTTTCAGCCTCAATAGCTCAACTGTATAAGGTATGGACTGAAATCCGCAAGGTACCCAGTTGTCGCACCCACTCCTAATACAAGCTTTTAATTTAAGCTTAGTAGTAGGGGAAAAGGCAATATTCTCTCTCTCTCCGCGTCG
The DNA here is from genome assembly GCA_024363005.1 of Charaxes varanes. Classification (NCBI taxonomy): domain Eukaryota; kingdom Metazoa; phylum Arthropoda; class Insecta; order Lepidoptera; family Nymphalidae; genus Charaxes; species Charaxes varanes. The sequence continues at coordinate 895,173 of JANCMC010033613.1, forward strand.
TAATCCCCATTATTGGAAATATTGGAATATTAGACATACCTAAAAAGTATTCCTAATATTCTTTAAAGTTTACGTGGGAGGCATCGATATATGAAATATCCTGTATTAAACAGCGTATTGTTAAAGATTAACGAAAACAACGCAATATGTTTTATTTATATTTCCGAAACACAATTTGCTAATTAAGTAAGAGACCTTAATATTAAAAGCCAAGTTGTAATCCGGCCTTTAATGACGAGTTTAGGCCGCCGGGAAGTCTCACAAACCGAACGAAACGCGACAACAATACCATCACTTGACGTGCCAGCATTGCCGCTACTGCACGATTGAGAAAGAGGTACTGGTACCCGGACGCACCGACCCACTTCCGTTACAAGCGTGGCTCTACCTCTAATTAAAGACCAAGCTCCAAGAAGACCTTTTTAGGGTTCTGTAGTTCTAGAAGGAACCCTTATAGTCTTGCTCTGTAGGTCTGTCTGTCCGCCTGCAAGGTGGTCTCCCTACAATTTCCAAACTATTACATTTAGATTTGAAATTTTTCATGTTAATAGGACACGCTAAAAACTCGTTAGGAAAATTATTATGAGCCACAGACCAAAGTAAGGTCAAAATTTTACTAATTTTAAGAAAATTTGGTCACAAATTAAGTACCTATTTTTATTACCCATCCCACTTCCCTTGCAACTACGCTTAAAATCGGCGTTACTGCAACAATGAATCAGTAGCGTCTTGATTTGAACCGAGCATCATCTCTTATACCGTTGAGCTATCGAGGCACCATCCTCCATGCATGAATATCAGTTGAAAAACTCAAAGCATAAATCATTTCCACTCATATATAGTTAGGAAACATTCCATTCCACGAAACAGTTGTCGCGCTGCCGTGATTTACAACTGTGAACGTTTCGCCTCGGTGGATCGCATGCTAGAGGAAACAAAGTCGTTATTCAGGAATATTAAATGTCTTTCTCGTGGAGCTGATACAATCGGACGTCACTTTGAGGAAATTCACGACAGATATCTTGAATCTAGACAAAGAAAATCTTTATAGCCCATATATTTTTACTACTTTACCAATTGTTTCTCACAAACTTACAAAAGTTATACAAAAACTTGTGATTGTATACACGACTAGCTGTTTCCCACGACATTCCGACGACGAAATCCTTTCTTAGTGGATGTCTACTGTAATGTGTAATGTGTAAACGTCATCATTGTACGTCTCGTGGTTTTTGAGATTTCGTGTAAGGTGACATTTGGTTTTTGTAACCCCGAGGTTTCTGTAATCCTAAGGTGAAATTTGGTTTTTGTAGTCCTAATTTATCTTAACGCAGTTTCAAACCGAACGCCAACTTTCTACGTGACCGGAAAAATTCCTAAAAAAATTGGAAAATTTTCAGCTATGTCCCGAAGTTTATACTATTATATTAGACCTCGACCCTACGTTAAAACAATTTGTGATTCTAGAAAGGACCGATGTAGGAGGGAAATTAAAAAAATGTATTCTTAATTCAAATAAAAAAGTCCATTCCATCAGGATAAAATAATACCCAACGCCGTCATCGCATATCATTCGCTTCCAGCGGCCCCGAAAACGCTGTAATATGAAAATAAAACGTGTTTTCATGTAAAAATAAAAAAACACACCGAGAGCCCACTACTGGCAATTTCATTCTCTCCGTAGTGAAATAAAAAATCTGGGTCAGGCAGGTTGTAGCTTGTACATACAAGTATTCGTGTTGATAGAAATGTTGGAAATGTAATTCCTGGAAATGGTAACGAGATTATTATTTAATTTTGCTTCAAACGTATGTATTTTAAAGATAAAGAATACTAGGAAGTAGACTTTAATATATAAAATCCTAAACCTAAAATCTCTCTCGCTCTCTCTCTCTCTCTCTCCCAGTCTCTATCACACTCCCACTCTTCCTCTCTCTTTCTCAGTCTCTTTCTCTCTGTCCGTCTGGCTATCTCTCTCTAATTCAACTTAAAGACTTATGCGCGGAGTGGCAGAAATAAATTCGTCCTTCAAATGAAATCAAATCAAAATGTGTTTTATTCTAATAGACTTTTACACGCTCTTTTGAATCGTCAAATATTTTAATAGCTACCACAGATTTGGAGAAGTCGAGTCACGAGAAGAATTAGCAAGAAACTAATTAGCGACTTTAAAAAAAATAGTTAATGACTTTAATACATTTCCATGTTTACTATCTTTTTCTGTTGTAGCTGTAAGTAGCTGTGTAAAATTAGGTAAAAAAAAATTATTCATTTTTCGCATGATGATATATAGCCTAAGGCCTTCCTCGGTAAATGTTCTATCTAACACTGAAAGAATTTTTCAAACCGGACCAATAGTTCCTGAGATTAGCGCGTTCAAGCAAACAAACAAGCATACTATTCAGCTTTATATATTAGTATAGATATACACACATGTTCCTCCAGTACCTTTGGTTTTGTACTTATTTTCCCTGTTCCAGTGGCGCATCCTTTATTATTTGTTGAATATAACTTATGAATGTCATTATTTTAAAGGCCTTTCTAGTAAGAAATCTAAATTCGTGGACAAAGAATATAGGTTAGTAGCTAACGAGGATGCAATTGGATGCGGCAGACCGATTGCGCTACAGACTCTGCGGTATCTAGTTATGATTGGTTTGTAGGAATACTTTAAATCTATGTAAATGTCCATTTTTTTTTATAGTAGTAGGGGGCAAACGGTAATTTTATAATTATCTGCATTTGTCCACTCAGCTTCGTTCGCGTGAAGTAGGTTCTATATCGTTTTAGATTTACAGATTCCAATGTCTTCGCATCGCTTATGTTTCAAATTTTATGATTATTAGTTTAGCGTTACGAACAAGCAAACAGATAACGTACTAAAATTTATAATAATTAAATACCTATATAAAGCGATATCCACACGGACAAATATTAACAAGAAGACAATTACATACATATTCTAGCATCAAATGGAGATATCTCTATCGAAAATGGGAAGTCTAAGTTTGGGCTGTTGTATTATGTTTTTTTAATATTTTTCAGAAAAAAATAAACAGAGAAGCAATTTGTGTTTTTTTGAAAAACAAGGTACTTTTAATTCTGAAAAAAATTACATTATTTTTTAAATTTCTACTACACAAATTTTAAAACACTTTTTGATAACGTTGGATAACGTTCCACGTTTGCCAAAAACAATTAAAAGTTAAATATGATATATTTTAGCTAAAAATAAAATTCAATTCAATTTACCTTTACTTAGATAAATAATTTTTAAACAAAGCAAAAACCGCCTTAAGGAAAACACTAACGCACTAAAAAAATTCAACGTGCTGTGCTCATACTGATGTGTTCAATTTACATACAAAAAAAATCTTCCCTCTTTCCTTGATATCGGTTAAAAGACCTGTAAAGAAACCTAATTACATAAGCCAAAGCAGTCACAGAACAATAAATATAAAAAGCCCGTACTGTTTTTATTTCGAAAATCTCTTAATTCAAGTCTAGTTTGCGAAAAGGAGCAAGATAAATTCCATTGTAGTCGCGAGCTGCAAAGGATTCCAGATGATATACAACGCTCATCGCCACTGCCTCGGAGCTCAGACTTATAAATAACTTATGGAGAGAGATTTACTGGATTTTCTGACCTTTATATTAAAACTTCGATGAGATTTATATTTCTTTTCTGTTAAAGACTGTAAGAAAATAAATTACGGTTTGAAAATTTTGTATTTTTATTTTAACGTAGGACGTTTTTTATTAATTTTCTTTTAAAATTAAATAGTAAAGTTAGTATTGGCAATTCACACTTCAATTCCTCACTCTGTTAAGCTATTATGATATGTCTATAAAGAAATAACTTTAGCGTTTAATTGGAGAGAAAACAACGACACTAGCCATACCTATCACTTCGTTGTCCGTCTGTCTGTCTGTTTTTTTTAAACATTTATTGTGGTCTTCTTGGCACTATATACCTATACTGCCAACATGAATTAAAGATCAGAGTGGACATTTAGGCCCTGTTTCACTGCGTGTTGTTAAAATATTGATTATTAACTGATTAGTGCTATATGTCCAATAACTGCATAGAGTTCCAATAGCCCAATAATAGAAAGAGTGGACTAAAATCTATTCAATCGGCGATCACTTTTGTTCCACCCGCTTCTAGCTCAAGGTAGAAGAAGTTTTGCTTCATAAATGGGAATTTGTTATGGTGTTTGCAAAGTAATTTCCAGTCCTTAAGTAGCTTTGAATATTCAAAGCCGTACTGCTAACATCTATTAATTTGGATGAGAAACTAAACTACTTTGCTTTAATCCGCGAATGAATACGAGGGAAAATCGGTGTAATGCTGCAACCCGAAAATAAATAAAACAAGAAGGGTTAAAAGTTAAAATTTCATAAAAGATGTCAATAGTTTCATCCATCTAGGGAAAATACATCCGGTTTGATGATTAATTGAAAGGATATAATTAGTATATTGGCTTTCTTCGCGTGATTACTTCATTTATCGCATATTTTTTTGCAAAAAAAAACACTCAATCATGGGAAAAAAAAAGCTGATACCCTTTGTATATACTCTCTTATTATAACAATTTCAATAAAAATCCAATAAATGTGTTAAGAATGTGGTGATTAGATAATCGATGGCATCACTGTTTGGTAGATCAAAACATAGTACAATACCACGAGATATAAGTACGGGCGTGTTTGTAAATACCCCAGAAGATATAGGATCTATTCTTTTGTGATTTATCTATGAAATACTTTATATGAATAAATATAGTGTGTATCTTATATTTGACCTTGTTGTTTGATTTATTAATTAACAAGTTCTTCAGCGTTGATAATTAGGTGAAATTGTTAAATACGTAACAGATACAGTTTCACATTTATAATATTAATAAGGATTTAAGGTAGGCAGGCAAATGTAAAGTCGTCTCCGCTCGACAGAAAAATTGGAAGTAATAGATGTCTTATAGATCACCAATCAAGTAATAGAAACTAGCTCCAAAGCTTCAAAAGCTTAGTAGACAAAATCTATGTAGCTCGTGTGTTGGTCCCGTCGTCTTGCATATGCTCATATAGCCCAAGCGAGTAACTAGCTACGACAATAACCATTATGAAGAAATTTCCTGCCTCGCACATCACTAATATCGTCTTTTGGTCGTGCAAACGTCCAGACGTCGGTGGACAATTATAACTAGAGGCCTTCGCATGAACATTTCTCGACAATTTACCTACTTTTACGTTCGAAATCTAAAGTCATTTGTATTTGTTTTACGCTATTTATATTAAATATTGCTAGCACGAATGAAATTAGAATTCGCACGTATCTAATTCTCAATGTTACGACCATGTAAGACATGTAAAATGTTAACACGATCCTTATTTTGACGTTGCGTTTCGAACGTAAAAGAAAGCAAATTACCGAGAAATGTTGCTGTTAAGCCAGTTTGCTTCTGTCTATCTGTCTGTTACGGTAAATCCCCAAACCTGGACATGAATGATAGCAGATCTCACAAGCAACCAGATGTTCTTAACGGATGTCTACTAATTATAGAATAGGTCTTTGCGACATTTTATCTTTATACGTATTTTAAATATCGTGTTAAGTGACCTTTGGCTTTTAAATATTAAAATAAAAATTAGAACAAAATCATGGAAATGGAATTTAAAAACCATTCAAAGACTATAAGGAGTGTAGTAAAAAGTTTCCAAAGGTAGTTTTGCGTTTGAATAAATTAAGGGAAATCTTTTAATTCAACGCAGCCAGAGTCGCAGGTAACATCACTAACAGTTAGTTAATAATAATTCCTTATTCCACTACCGTTGTGAGCATGCGGCAATAATATTATGATAAATTGGTTATAAAGTTTCGCATGCAGTTAATTTTTTTACAATTTTCTAATGCGTCAGCAATGGGTTAAGTTTTACAACATGCGTTTACAAATTTTTTATTTATATTATATTGGTTTTTACAATACCCAATGCATTTATTTGTTAAATGTTTTGTTTATCCATCTCTAGATCGGCGACCGGACCAAATAATTTCCGGAGCCCGCCTTTTTCGACACGAAACGGATTTCCGTTCGCAAATAACCTAAAATGGTTCTTTGCCTTTTTAAATTACATTGTTGTTATAATATTTTTTGTTACATATAATATATGTATAGATAATATTATTATCTTTCTTAACTTGTGTTTTTGTTATCGGTATCGTCATAATCAATTAGTAAAAGAATTTAATTTCAACGTTACAGACAGACAATTCAATGTTATTTATATGCAAAGACTAGCATTGCCCGCGATTTCGTCTGCGTAAAATTAGGTAAAAAAATTGATTCAATTTTAGCGTGATGATATACAGGGCAACCTTAATATAACGTACCTCAATATAACGACTTCCTCGATTTAACAAATTCTTCGAAATCCCCTTGAATTGTCAGTAAGAGTCGATATAAAATATATCTTTACAATGAGAACATTTTTTGCGAACAACCTCTTTATAACGAATTTTCAACTATCAAGAAAAGTATTCATACCTCTAATTAACGAAAAATCTTTTTACACAGACAGACAGAGATACAGATAATATCTCTGTCTGTCAATATCCTCTTCATCAGAAACGCGTAAAGTTCACATTAATACCAAATACGTCAGTCTTAGGGGAGCTCAAATCAAAAACTTAGAGAGTACTTTTGTTGACCTAGAATATCAATCAAATTTGGTGGGAAACTAATATCTTTAAGTAAAGTTATAGGAAAAAATCCGGAAACCGTAAATATGTGAAAACAAAAAATTGCAGTGACATTGTCAAATTAAAAGAAATCTTATGAAAAGAATTAATCTGAAAATAACTTGATAAAGTATTACGTGATGATATGGACCAACACCTAGTGCACGAGCCTGTCTCGCACTTTTCAACCTTGTATCATTTTCTATCACTATCCTTTCATTTATAATTCGACACTTCTCATCTCATCGTTATTTGCTAGCTCCCAATAAGTATGAATAAATAATAGATAATATTTATTTAGAGCAAATAATTTTAATTACACAATTATATAGCTTATTACGTTTATTACGTGTATATTTTTACACGCGGTTTTTTTTTAATATACTTCAGGTATATATTTGTACGGAACACCTTTAAAATATGCCTGTTTCATGGTTTGAATTGTTCATAAGATGATATCTATGCGTGTATAATGCGAGTGAAAATATACATTACAAAAAGTGATACTCCCTATATTGTAAAGTAATTTATTCTAGCATAGATTGCCGATGCACAACCTATTTTTTTTAAATTTTTGCAACACATACAAATGGACGCCGGTCACAGTGCAATGTAATTTGTAAGCTAATTGATTTTCCTCGGCCGAATGTAATAATGGCGTTTAGTATAATTGTCGGCTGGAATTTTAATGGTCTTAGTGACCCGGTTCGTATCGTCATTGATCACAATCTTACTTGATACTATTTTAATTACAGATATAGTCTAAAATTCAATCTTTAGATTAACGTGAAAATTGGAACAACTTTCAATGTTTTTACCGTGTCATATCGCCCGAAATGAATATAAAATTCTAAATTTTATACGTGGGTTCGGCAAAAGCCCAATATGGCATAAAATATGCTAACCTTTATTTGCGTATAGTTCACAAACTTGGTTATTACTTCAGTAAATGTCCTTTCAGATGGGATTTGTGAGCTGAACTAACGTTACGAAATGAAAAATCCTTGCCGCGAGAACACTGACAAGGCAGCAATGCAATGCAGAGGTGCAGACCCCGGATAGATTTCAGGGGTGCAGATCGATATATAGATAGTTCCGCTGGGCGTCCGCGACTTGCGTCGCACGCCAGCCATCAACGTTTCAGCGCAGGGCGGCTGGGCGCGCCGCGTGATTTATACGTATTTTGCTCTTGAAATTGTCTAGTCGTAGCTTATTTACAATCCCTGCACCGATTGATGTATTCCCTTAGTTCCCAAATATGTTACGTCACAGTTTTTTTGGTGATTTTTGGTTATTCGTCACATTTTTTGGACGATTTTTAGTATAGAGTCAAGTTAGGTTAACTTCTGCGAGAGCATCTACGGACGTCAACGGTCATTTGATATCAGATAACTGAAGCTAAAATAACAGGTTATTTCTAATAAGCCTCAATAACTCAGTGGTAGAATAACGGATTGAAATGTATAAGGTGTGAGGTTCAAAATTTATTGAATACAAATTTAAGTAAAGTGCGTAAAGAATATGTGGTGTAAAGAGCAAATCCTAGTAGCAGATAATTAGCGCATTAACTGCTCACACCTTTTTGATAAAGTTTCTATGTAAATCTAATTTGACAATGTTCCGGTTTCGGAGCAAATCGTGCGTTGGGAGCGCGATTGGAAATGAAAGCAGTACTGTTTTGATAGCGGTGTACCACTCGCGTTAATACTGTTCTCTTTTCATTTGCGAATTTTAAAGTAATTAAATTTAAGATAGAAATTTATGTATTCAATGAAATTATACATTCATAATACCGAAGCCAGACATAGCTCAAAATGTTTGTAATTGTTGTCCTTGAAGTCTACAAAGATCTACAAAACTTTGTGCAGATACACAAAATCCCCGGCCACACTACAAGATCATTGAAATGATCATTCAAATGAAGCTACTTCTGACTCCGGCATAACAGAATGATCTCAGCATTTACAAATGAAAATACTGATCTTTAAAACACTATAACTCTTAAATAAGACAAGATTTACAGCGCTAATTAACAACAACGTAGTGTGTTTGTATAAATGTAACCTTTTATTCGCTAATGCATTTACTTACCCCGATCTTAAGAATATCTTCTGATCAGGAATATGCAACATAGGACGATAGCTATGGATCAGGATATCTTCTTCCTAGTGTTTTTTTTAAATATAATCGTCATTCTATACTCCATAGGCTAAAGGCCCGTGCCATTGTTATCTTCTTTTTTGTCATGTTCTTCTTCTTCCTAACTTTATTCTAGTCTATCATGGTCCGCTTCGATTACAGATGGGTTGAGTTAAGTTGACCGTATGTTGTCTGACGTCATCCACGGGACCCCACGACTAATAACAATTAGTGACATTAGTCGGGACTCACTTTTTTACGTTCCTTTCGAAATTTGGAGCAGGTATATCTGGAGAATGTTAGAATCGGTCATCCATCCATTACCCGGCCGCGGTAAGAGATACTTAACCTAGCGATCGACTCAAAAGCTGCCATTGACTGAGCTACAACCTCCTCAATATCATCTAATATCAGCAGTAGTACAAAAAAGTCAAAACCTATTCATATATAACTTTTAGTAAGCACTTATGAACGTCATATGTATAATATTGGTTAGTAAAGAATTTGGTGATAAAATTTACGATTTAAATGCTAAATTTACAAAGATTCCTCGCGCCCTGCACTGAGAAGAGCCCACAACAAACTGAGCCGGGTAATTTAATGGTAACACATAGAATTTAATGGTATTACACCGATCAACGTAAAATTTTGCATACATGTTGTCAAGGGGACAGAAGCGGACCTATGATATTATTTTTGTCATTCTCTCCAAATTATTATGTCGTATAGAATATCAGCAGAAATTACGTTTTTTCATTGTTTCACGTAAACGTTTACCACTTCACTGAGATTTTAAATATTATCCTTCTGTTGTTGATAAATTTTAATTTTATTCATTCCAACTTAGCATACATTTAACTTTATAAAACTTAAAAAAAAAACTTTTTCTTATGTTTGACATAAAGGCAGTGAAGCTTAAAAGCTTTAAGCTCTCATGATTATTTGCTCGTTGCCTCAAGTAAAACTCAAACAAGCCATTTCAAAAATATATGATTAACAATGTAAGTTATTTTTATAGCTATTTTTCTCATACATAGTCCTATAATATATAAATAAGTACTTACATAATTTTTCAATAATGACTAACTTATGAAAATAGGATCACTATTTTTTTAATTGTTAAAAAAATTGTTAACAATTATTAAAAGTCATGAGCACTTTAATTAATATATTAGGAGTTCATTTTACCTGGACTATATTTTTTGTCACCGTTCATATTTCACCAAAATTACAATCACACACACCACATCACCAATATTTATTTTCTCAATCACCACAAACACTACAACTGGCTGAAAAAAATGGCATCGATGTGATATAGAAAAAAAAAGAAATTGTCAATTTGAAATCGTTCGAATTTCGAATCGCTGTCAGTCGTTGGCGCGTGTTGACAGCGAGCGCGTGCGGCGGCCACTGCGTTCGGGAACCATGACGGTTTGCGCTGGTATTGAACTTAAAGCTTGAAGAGCTTTCGCAATTGTCTTACGACGAGACTGCTAATATGCTAATCGGGCACCGTTATGGTTATTGAAATAGTCCGATCGCGTTATAACTAGCTATTACCCGTGGCTCCGCACCCGCATCTATATTGCGCCACGTGGCTTCCCAACTGTTTGTCAATCTGAATTTCCACTGAGAGCTAAAATTTATTTAAATTTTGACAAATATTATGCTTCTAAAGATTTTGGCAAGCTTTTTAAATCATCAAATATTTTATCTTTAACACTGGCTCAGAAAACTTAGGCAACTGACAAAAAACAGCTAGTAGTTACTCGCTGTCTTTTGTACTTTTTAAAGAGTATTGGAGTTCCAATACTCTTTAAAAAAAATTATAAGTATACAATAAATGTATATATATCAATACATCTTTTTATATCTGTAAAATATTTTCTTTCTTTAAAACTTTGATCATTAAAAAGTTGTATAAGAAAGATGTCATATAAATAGAATGTACTATATAAAAATATAATCACCTTCAGCTGATGATTTATGAGAATGGTTCATGGAAAAAAAATATGCACAGGATACAAGTAATAACACATACCGTAGGCAAAAAGATTGTATATAATCCAGGCTCAACGCAACACCTCTCGTGTTGGGGTATTGAGGACCCGAGTATGGAGAGAGTGCGTGACGATGCCCTACTATACTGAGGGCCTAACACGAACATTCTCTATAGTTTTACTAACATTATTTATATATAACATTGGTATGTTTGCCGTACAGAACCCTAAAAAGTAAATTCGAACACCGTGTGAATATACTCGTATACTTATGATTATGAAGCCACGCTGTCAAAGTTATAAACCAGATGTCAAACAGACATGTTCTGGTTCATAAGTCTATAATAGGCCTTTAAAAGCTTGTTTACTTTTTATTTTAAATATAAAAGATAAAGGAAATAAGCTTTTATTTAAGGCTTTGGCTAAGTATTTTTAAATACTTGTAGCTAACGTAATAATAATCTTTTTTTTTTTCCTTAAAAATTTAAGACACCTATTTTTCCCCACATTTACACACATGCATACACGCACACACACAAACACACACATCTACTCGCCGTCCTCGACTTCCACAATAAGAAGGGCATCAACAACTTTTATTCGCTTCACAGTTGGATTGGCTTCGTGGCTATGGGACTCTTTGGACTTCAGGTAATTAAAACAAATGGTCTAGACCACGTCAAGGTATGCATAGAAGCGTTCCATACCTTTATCGTGTATCACACACAATAATGGCATTTCTTAAATAATTTCAAAAGTTGTTGTCCGATGTCGTTTAAAATAATTTTCCCAATGAGTTTTACTAAAAACTGTTGTTTTGCAATGAGTTTTACTAAAAAATGTTCTGTCAACTTGGAATATTTCAAGTCTACATCAAATAGTTTTGAAATCATCCTAAGAGGGGCGATAAAACGAAACCCACTTCGGCTTTGACTCGTGAGACGTTAATTGCAATAAACTCTTAATGTTTCGACGCTTTAAAATATGAGAAATTTAACCGGAAACAACTTTTTCGGGAAAACGAAGAAACACCCGCTACACTCATATTATAATATTTGCCTGCACCAGCTCCATTCTGGGAGATTTTTGAACTAGGATCTAAACTATTACGTTGGACACTTTTTCAACTTTCGCCTCATAAGAGATGTTAATCCTTATAATCTAATCTCCATACTATAAGGTACAGATTTTTATTGATATGTAAACTTATGAAACATACATATGTAGCCTTCTTTTGTATATCGATACGCCTTTAATTATTTCTGGAATAATCTCACGACTAGTGCTGCGACCGGGTGATAGATGGGTAACCCATTCTAGCACTGGTTTATATTCGATATCCGACCTCCTCCGTGTTTCGGAAGGCACGTAAAAAAGTGGGACGCGATTAATATCACTTTGTTATATCAGTCGTAAGATTGTAGAAATCGTTGGGTTCCATGGATGACGTCAGATGGCAATCGGTTATCTTAACTCGCCCGACAGCCACATCCTCTACAATCTAAGACCCTGGTGTTTAACCGGGATAAAGCTAGGAAGAAGAATTTACATAAATGGAAATTTCCCACTAAATATATAAAAAATATTTAAAATATAAAATAAGAAAGATATAATTCTAATTAAAAATGAGTATATAATAAAATAAAGTATAGGAAGATCCATCCCCTGAATTCTTTATTTTACTATTGGCAATGCAATTTCGCTAAGAAACTTAGTCCACCATTAGTCATATTTCTTACCAATACTAAAGTGATTACTTAGTATAATAATTTAAGAGTTATTTTCTTATTCATATTTATGAAACAAGCATAAATTTTAGTGTCCTTTTAAAATTAAAGAAAAGAGCGTTCATTCATTCCTCAAAGGCTGGTAACGTATCTGCGAGCCCTTTGGCGTTGCAGTTGCCCGTTTGCCCCTTTTTATACATAAAAAAATATATATCAGGGTGATTCGATCTAAAATGTAAATTGCGTTACCTACTGTTGATATAAATGAAAAAAAAAACCATAAATATCTTTATCAGCATGTCCAATATAGACACAATTTTATTTAAAAGATAGTGGCCAAGAGCGTGTTAAGAGACGAATGGATATAGGAGGGTGCCGTATCTGATACGCTGTGCCGGCGACTTCGCCCGGATAAAATTAGGTATAAAATATAGGTTCAATTTTAGCGTGATGATATATAGCCTATAGCCTTTCTTGATAAATGGGCTATTTAACATTGAAAGACTTTATCAAATCGGACCCGTACTTCGTGAGATTAGCGCTTTTAAGCAAACAAACAAACTCTACTGCTCTATATATTTTTATTGATTATTTATTGTACATTAGATTACAGATTTATTAGCTCAACGTAGTACAATTAAATTTAAATTGTTGCAGTAGGTATAGACAAAATAAAGTACCTCGAGTATGTAACGCACAATGGTCTTAAATTTTCGAAGAGACTTCGAATTTCAGCATTAAAAACTAGAACACCAAATTTATAAATTTAAACATATTTTTGAATAAATAGTACTTGACTTATAATAAATTTTACATGAGTTTTTACAACTATCCTATTTTTTATCATGTAGATATCATCATCAAATAATATAAATATCATATATGAACAGCTTACTAGGCAGACTTTCTTCTGTGCCTAAAAAATTACTTAAAAAAAAAATTAAAACCCAATCATAGCTTCCTATAACTGGACTTAGGTGATTCATTTGTGAGGTCGAAGTTCCATTATGTGGCATACCAATCCGATAGCGGAACAATGTGTATATTTAGGAATACCACCTCCAAAGTATTCACTTTCACATGCAAAATAACGTGAATAAGCAAATATGCAAGCTCGTCAATATCAGTGGCTTACAGAGCGTGGTTGCTGGAATTTAAGTTTACAATAAAAATGCTGCACACATACAATCAAGCATTTAATTAATTATTATTTAAAATGAAACATCTATACATAATCTGTATATAATAATTTTTATCAACACTGGCAGTATGGCTTCTGATCTTTGCCTAACTGTATTAGACGATGTGATAAGATCGGCAATAACTAATGGCAATTTCAATTGTCAAATGTCAAAAAACCTAGCTAAAATTGAGTTTTGCATTTGTTTTGATTCGGGCGAAGATGCATTTATTAACATTCTCTTCTATGCTATATGTAAAAGTTAAATTTCTTGATAAAAAAAATAGATTTTAGCAAAATTGTGCTAGTGTTACAATATAAAAGCTTAAAATTGACACTTCTAAGTTTTAATAAATTTCCGTTTTAGTTTCAGCTTAAAAAGTTGTGTTAGGAGCGACAGTAGCAGTTTGAACCAAATACCTTACGAATATTAGTACATTTTTTCTATCAATGAGCTATATGTTATCTGATATGTTAATTTTTACGATATACTACCTTGTGCCCGCGGCTCGGTACGCGTTAAAGAGTATTTCAGGTCAGTGGGTCGATTAGTTATGTCGGAATACCGTCTAAGACCTTTTTGAAGAGTTTTCCTATTAGAGTTAGGAGACTAATACGGGTATGTATGTAACCGCGTAAAATTAAAAAAAAATAGGTTCAATTTTAGCGTGATGATATAGAGCCTATAGCCTTCCTCGATAAATAGGCTATCTAAAACTGAAATAATTTTTCAAATCGGACCAGTAGCTGTTCCTGAGATTAGCGCGTTCAAGCAAACAAACAAACTCTTCAGCCTTATATGTTAGTATAGATAACCTATTCTTCTCGGTTTACTCTATTCTGAAATCATTGCTACTAGAGGACTAGACGAAATATTAGTAACAGAACGTATTCAGAAATGTTCATAACCTCGGTCGAAAACTAATGAAAAGAAAATATACTGGGTAACAACTATCTAAGTACATTGTGATCAGTGTGATTACGACGCGTGCATACACCAATTTGGTGAGTTATAAGTACAGTAAATATTTAATAATATTTACGTAGTAACGGAGGATACTACATTCTCTATTACAGATTTTAGGTATTGTTCAATAGAAATACTGCAACACAATTGTCAGTTAAGCTCCATAGAAGTAGTTTTCAAACATATTCTGACCACTTTAGGTTTTATGAGCGAGCACAGTATCCAGACAGACAATCTTATATTATTTGCTTGCAAGACAATATAATAATACTCCAATTACTGCTGACCCTTATTCGTTACCCAAAAACGTTTCTTCTTTTTCGCAACAACACATAAAGTAGCATCTGCAGCGAGGGAAAGTTTCATGAGACGATTGCACTTTTCGCGAGCACTTTTCTTTTTATTCGTCTAGCTGTTCACGGCAGAATCGCTTCCAATCAGGGCCGTTTTAATTGGCATAGACTGAACTCTGTAAACACGCTCCCGCTCCACATCCATCTTTTCTTAATTTTGTAGATTTTCATTAAGGCTCTCGTCGAATTTTTTTTGTCTACTTAAAATGATTTATGGGGTGTAACTCAATACGGCGTTTTAATACTTTGTTTAGAAAAATCGGGGCCTTCATAAATATGGATTGTCGAGAAATGCTTTTATGTATATTTGAGCGAAGATTGAATATCGTATATATATACAGTTAGACGTAAACTTGTTTTAGAGAGTAAACGTTTATTAAATATTTTAATGTTTTTCACAAAAAATAATTAATATGAAACACAATTACTATAAATCTAAACTTTTTCTTCCTTTTATTTTTCAAACCTCGAATATTTTTGCGCTTTGTTTGATTTAAAAGCCGATAAGTTGCGCGTAGCAGGAGTATAAAATTTGGCACGGTTATAGTTTATATAGAGAAGAGTATGCGAATGCTAATATTTTAAAAAAATATTAGCATTATTAATATATTAAAATAAAGTCACACACACAAAGCCGGCGATTTCTAATAGTGACTAATATCAGTAGATAAGGTTCTTGGTTAGAACATGGAGGATTTATCTGTCTATTTTTTTAAATTTCCTACATACATAGGATTGAACCGCGATATGACCTAAAAATCGCCTAGAAATATTTGAATTGCCCCAGCACAAAAGCCATGAATACGTATCGAAATTCGATGAATTTGACTTGGTTCGCATTGAGTAGCAGCGAAACATTAGCGGTGCAGTTGGGATCGATCTCTGTTGCCGGATAAAGAGAGATGAAATTTTAATCGGTCGCGTTGTCTGCCAGCGCAGAAGTTGGCCGCCGGGATAGCGCCAGTGTTCGCATATATTGTAATTTGCGAATTCGACGGACGAATGCCGCCGAATACTGCATGTTGCTGGTGCCACTGTTTCTATTGCCGGTAGTGAGGTCTGATTTGAATATGTATCAACATTACTATGCATTGGTTAGGTTTAAAGATTCTCTATAAGACACGGTACATTCACTTATTTGAGAATACAGTTATGCTTCATGCATTTGCATTTCGTTCATTTGCTTTGAAAATTCAACTATAAATATAGAATATAGAAGCCTTAAAATTTATGACTTTTCTTTATATTTTTTTAAATCGTAACGGTATAGAAACACCGGACCTGGCAACTAGTTTTTCATAGAGTACATTATCGTATTAGTAGCTGTACCCGGCGATTTCGTCCGCATGGGCCACCTTTATTACTTAGGGGTTCAAAAAATAATTCACGACCCTTTCTTAGACTTACCAATTATGCACAAATATTCTCATAAGAATCGGTCAAGCGGTTTCGGAGAATTCGGCAACAAACACCTTGACCTAAGAATTTTGTATAGTAGATTTAAGTTATATATTCATTTTATTCGTACTTCTTTAATAATAATTATCGATAAAATGGGAAAGTTAAACAAACAAACCATCCAACATTTGTATTAGTTACGATAAATGGAAATAGGAACACACAGCATCGTATTGCTCTTGAATTTTATACGAAACTGTTATTTATAGCAAATCGTTTTATAAATCGATTTTCACTAAAATCCAAATAGCCCAACACTGGCTACAACTGAATAAAACATAGGTCGTAGTGTTGGCGGATTGCAGGTGACCTCCCACTCTGAATTTGGAGCCCGATCCATTTTCGACTTCCTATAGCTCGATTTAAGATTGCTTTTGGAACGATCACGTAAGCTTTCCGTTCCTGAAATGATACAACAGCCTACAGCTCGAATCCATTTTTGTTATTTCTCCAAAGCTCGGAAGTTTCCTATAAAGGATTTGAACGTGCTTAGATTTTAAAAGACCCCCAAAAATCACAAGATGTTTCTATTTCAATGTAAAGAGTTCGTATTCAAGAGCGGTACGATTATAAATTGTTCCCCCGTTATGTGGTGGTAATTAATCCGTAAGAGGATTATCCTTCTTTCCGTAGCCAAGATCCAGTTTGAATCGCTGGGCCATCGTAGTAAGTACACGTATATGATTGGCATTACAGTATTATATACTTTTAGACAGACAATGATACTTGAAGCTGGTGGCATATGTCTAAAGTAAACATTGAAAAAATACATCAGAAAGAATATAATTGATAGAATTCTTCTTTTATTCTTTATTTATAAAATTAAAAATTAACATTCTTATTTACATTGAATGATTCAGTCATAAACTCACTTGAGTTTTACCGTGAATCATAGACATCGCATTTGGTCTATATAATTTAACCACGTTACTAAAACAAAGATGATAAACAATCACTTATTAAACTAATTAAAGTAAATCAGGCGTTACTTTGCGGAAATCCGTGACATGCGTGAGAAACTAAACTACTTTGCTTTAATCCGCGAACGAACACGAGTTATAGTCAATATTTATAACCTACTAATAACGAATACGATACACATTATTTCTTTTGTGTTTGACTTAAATGATAATAATAGCTTTGTCCACTACAATACTTTTGCAGCGGACAAAGTTATTATTTTAGACGGCAAATGCATCTCAATAGCTGTGCCTGCGACTTCGCCCGCGTAAAATAAGTCAAAAAAATAGATTCAGTTTTATCGTGATGATAAATAGCCCATATATAGCCTTCCTCAATAAATGGACTATCTAACACTGAAACAATTTTTCAAATCAGAGTAGTAGTTCCTGAGATTAGCGCGTTCAAGCAAACAAACAAACTCTTCTGCTTTATATATTAGTATAGATAACTTTAAAAAAAATCATCAAAATCACCACTGTCATACTTTACACTGCCCTAACTGTCACATTTGGACATTAAGGCCCTGTGTCCATTTTAAATTGCTCATTGAGGCAACAAACAAGATAAACTATATTTTACAAAGAATAAACATATCTTTTTACCTTTTCAAAAAAAAACATAATACACTAACGGCTGGCCAAAGCTCAGCACGGATATTTACATTATAGAAGTTTTCTTAAGGGTCCCAGAATTTTTTGAAAACATTCTATCGCCTAACATAGGCATTAGGGACAATGGAGCATTCTAATAGTGCAACAATTATTTCAGTTTCAGAGTCTATTTGATGCAAACAAACAAACAAATCTTTCCTCTTTATAATATTATGGTATATGTTAAAAGATTAAAAATCAAATACATCTTTTGTACGATTTTGATCGTGTTATATAAATTGATCAATAGATATTTTAATCGACACAGATTAATTTCTATATTTTATCAAAGTTAGTTAATAAATAAAATGTGAAGTTACAATTTTGAAGTCAAATAGTCTAATAATGTACGTTGATGCAATAATGTGACAGTCGCTGTAGTGCATTGACCGTTTACTGCAGTACTGTTTTATAGGAAAAACTAAGAACAATGGAACGTATTTAGCTTGTGCTCTATTCTTTTCATTTTCTAACAATGTTATTATTGCTGACTTGGTCATTGGATTCGGTCGCTAGGTTAAGCTGATCTTACCGCGGCCGGTTGGTAGATGGGTGACCAATTTTAGCAATGGCTTTTCCAATATTCGACCTACGTTTTTCAGAAGACATGTAAGTAACGGGTACTGATTAATGTTTAGTAAGATTGTGGGGGTTCCGGGGTGACGTTAGACGGCAGTCGGTGATATTAACATCCCTTAAGTATAACCCACAGGAACAGTTTTTATATTTTACATATTACAAAAATTTAACTATTTACGATGCTATTTCAAAGAATACCGTATTAGTCCTTTTCCATTTAAATACGTTAAATGCTTTTTACATTTTGTGCAGATCAAAATTGCTCTTTACAGCATATCGTTAAAATGAATATCTTAGAAGATACGAGAGATTTAAAATACGGTGACAGAGCGGACCGGCGGCGGGCGCTCGGCAGTGTAAGCGACCAAGAGATGACGCTTTATTTTGATATAAAAAAATGAGCCAACGTTTGGGTAGGACAATGTCTGCCGGGTCCGCTAGTATACTATAATTTGGTACATCATTAAGACTCGCAGTGCCTAGTACGAACTTTTCGAACCACTAATTATAAAATAATGCTTTTTTTTCTAACTCAAAGAAGGCGTATATTATTTAAGACTCGGGCATATCGCGATCGTACCTTGTTTTTAATTCTCCCGACGTTTCAAGAGTTACATCTGTCTATCCTGTGGGCCTAGTACGAACTTTTCGAACCACTAATTATAAAATAATGCTTTTTTTTCTAACTCAAAGAAGGCGTATATTATTTTGTGTAGCACAGATTTAAATAGTGGAGGTTCTAACAGTTGTTTGAAGGAGTGGCAAGCAGTAAATTACTAGTTATTCAAATTTTTGACATAAAACATCTGCCTGAGAGAATGATTCCCATAAAAAATAAAGTTGAAAGAATTTTTCAAATGGGACCAGTAGTTCCGGAGATTAGCGCGTTCAAACTAACTAACAAACAGCTTTATATATTAGTATAGATATGGAAAAGGTAAGGATAATAAATATTATATTATGATAAAATTAATGATTAAAAGAATGAAGCCAAACTTTACGTATAAGCAGGTTCACCTCAGAGGGTCTAGCACGAACATTTCCACTCGTGTCGACTTCGAACGGATCAAATTTTTCGAGCTAGTGCCTCAGTTCTTTATTTAATGGCTTATATATTATATAGATGACGTACAAACGTTTTAGGTACGACGGTAAAAAATAATAAGACAAGGCAACCTTGAAAGAACCGGTAAGATCGATCTCAGCTATGGAAACTTTTTTGGTTTATGTTTCTTCTATATATGTTAGTTATGATTTTTTATAGTACTGTATGTTTCCAAAATATACTTAAAAAAAATAAAATAAATAAGATACATAAAGCTTAACAAACGTATTTATAAACAAAAAGAGAAAACTAAAATTACGACAATCCGCCATGATAGCTAAAACACCCAGCAGAGCGTTTGACACCAGAGGGCTCGGAAATGCGTTGCCGGCCTTTGAGGAATGAGTATGCTCTTCTCTTGAAGGTCCCTAAGTCGTATCCGTTCGGGAATAAGTAGATTCTGAATCTTTCAGCGAAAATTCCAAGATCGAAAAAGGCAAAAAGAGGTTACGCAAACCAACAAAGTGGAAATTCAGCACCTGAAAATTAACGCTGTTCCATAGCTGAGGTAACGTCTGTTTACTTTACAGGCCAAAGATTATATTTGCTGTTTTCTTTTTTCACTTGTCATAACTATGTATTTGCTTTCTAAGGTTAATAAATGTTATGATTATTATTTAGTTAGCACTACTCAATCGAAAATCTCTGTTAAACTTGGCTTTTACGACAAAAAAACGAATAATTAAAATCACCAGATAATAATATAAAAAATTGAGAATAAGAGTAAAAAAAGGGGAGGTAGTGGCCAAATCTGGATTCGGCATTTGAGGCGACCGCTAGATTAAGTTGCTCTTGCCGCGACCAGGTGGTAATTGGGTGACCCATTCTAGCGCTGGTAATATTCCCTTTTCCCTTCCTACTAAGCTTAAATTAAAAGCTTGTATTAGGAGTGGGTGCGACAATACCCCAACGGTGGTGGAGTCTGATCCGGGTACCTTGCGGATTTCAGTCCGTACCTTACACCGTTGAGCTATTGAGGCTCCAATATAAAATAGAGCGTTTATTTTCTACTAGTTGCTTCCCGCGACTTCGATCGCATAAAATTAAACTTGCCCATAGCTTAGACCTCATTAATCTGGCCCAATGAAAAAATCCTTTTTTAGCGGATGTCAACTACAAACATCATTGTACGTCCCATGGTTTGAGATTTCATTTTATGGCGTTTCAATTAAATATGCGTTGATTAGATTAGACTTTCGCGAGGCCTATTTTTTATTCTTAAACTTCTTTTAGTGTCATAGCCTGAGAGCTATTGTAAAGAAACACGAAACAACATCACCAACACCCGAAAATACCTTACCGGAGCTAATACAGTAGCTCTCACGCTATCATCTCTTATCGTATGTCGGCTACCATCTAGGATACAGACGTTACACACATCAGCGTGGAACAACGATCAAATGCTCTGTGAGACCCGTGATTTTTTTGCCAAGAATGCCCGTCTTCGTCCATGGGAGTGTCCTTCCTTAAATCTCCCTATATAAGATTAAAAAAGAAAGAAAGAAAAAGCATTCATTCATGAGATAGCACAAACAATAATAATAGATCGATCAGCGCGCCGGGCAATGTTAAATATTGATACATATACAGTGCTTAATCTTTTTATATAAAGCACAAGAAAAAATGATATTTAAATTGATAGCCTTTAAAGTGCATTTTGAAGTGGCAATTTCGACTTTTTTTTTTAAATAATATGAATAATAATAAAAACATTTATTTACCTTACAAAGGCTTATACAGAGTAATAATAAGTAAACAAAGACAACGATAAATATAATTTAAAAAATAATCTAAAAAAACGTGTTAACTGAAAAATTGTTCACTTTTGCATAATGCAAATGGGAGTTAAAATTATCGCAAATAGGCACGCCTGTCACCTCCTAACGGGAATAGGATACGCATTGATGTGGCCATCAAAAACTTATAAGAAGTTCGCACTTGACAAACAGCAGAGGTGAATGGCGTGCTCGTGAAGAGGCCCTAGTCCAGCAGTGGACTGAATCGGGCTGAGAATGATGATGATGATGATGATTGTTTAAAAAAAACTCAAGTGAATAGGTGAAATTTGTTTTCATTTACAAACACAACGTAACGTAACGTCAGACGTCGACTTACACGAATTCACTCCAAATTTAAACCTGCCTATAGAAGTTTCCGCTTCAAAAAAATATCACCTTTTAAAACTAATAAAATACTGGACAAATTTTACAAAACCACCCAACGTGAATACGTTTCAAAAGATATATAAAACCCGGCAAAACAAACCGCGCGAGTTCCAAGATAGGCTTCCGCGTGACACGACTGGGTATGACATCAAAAAAATACAAGCAAACCACGATAAACCACGTGACGTTGTGCATAAAACTAGTCCCCAGCTTTTATGCCACTATTGACAAGTTGGAATAGAATTTGTGAAGTTGTTTTGCATAGAAATATTGGGTCCTTGCTGACACAATCAAATATACGTACCTATAATTGGTCTTTAGTGTGAATTATAGAAAATTCTGTTATATGTGTTTACAACTCTGAAATGATTTTTTTAAAAGTATATTAGGAATACTTTTTAGGTATGCCTAATATTCCCTTTTTCCCCTCCTACTAAGTTTAAATTAAAAGCTTGTATTAGGAGTGGGTACGACAATACCGTTTGAACCGTGTACCTTGCGGATTTCAGTCCGCCATACCTTATACCGTTGAGCTATTGAGGCTATTGTAGCTACAGATGTTTTATTTATTTATTAGAATTAACAACAAAAACTTATAATAACACATATACAGAATTCTTTTGATTAATTAACCATGATAATTATAATTCTTAATTACAGGTAATTACATCATTCGTAACTAAATATCGACAAAAAAAAAGGAACAGGTTGGAAAGAAATAAACAATTGAGAACACTAAACAAAGGAAGATAAATATTAAGAGTGCATATCATAAATTCACGGAAATTACAATAGGTTAGTCAAAATATTACAAGTTTAAAAATAATGAAAATAGATCTTAAACAAAATATATTAGAGTAAAATACGATGTGACGTTTATAATAGGGTTAATATTTGTTTTACGAGCTAAACCTAAAAGTGTTATGTAAAAATAGTCGAGAATTAAGCAAAGAAAAAACAAAAAGTTGGCGCGAAAAATCCGCAAGACCTTAAAACATCTATGCATTACTTTGAATTGATTGATACAACGAAAAGAGCTGTAGTCAAAAATATAACATAAAAAACGTTGAGGAAAAGCATTGAAGAAACAAAAATCATAAGCAACATCAAAAAAAAGACAAGTTGGACCAAAAAATCCGGATGGAAGACGTAAAACATCTCCCCAATATTGTCACACGCAGTGCTGAAAAACTTATTTCACTGAGGGCCCTCGAAGATGGCGGCAATCGCGGAGAATGATAACATTGCGATTCAAATAAAGGGACGATATTTTGCGGGGCCTCGTAAAGCACACGCGCCTCTCAGTGGAGTCAGCGTATTGCGATAACCCTTTTATTGCGCGAGACGGATACGATACGTTATGGTATTATTGACAGTTAAAAAATTCTTAACGACATTATCTTTTTATATTTAGTATACATATACTAGCGGACCCGAAGAGGAGGCCGTGGCTTAATCAGTGGTCGGCATTTGAGTTGATCGCAGGGTTAAGTTGCTGTTGCTGCGACCGGGTGATAAATGCGTGACACATTCTAGCACTGGTTTATATTTGATATCCGACCTCCTCCATGTTTCGGAAGGCACGTAAAACATTGGGACCCGATAAATGTCACTTTGTGATATTAATCGTAAGGTTATAGAAATCGTGGGGGCTCCTATGACGTCAGATGGCAATCGGTTATCTTCACTCGTCCCACAGCCGCATCCTCTACAATCTAAGCGGACCCTGGTACCTAACCGGGATAACGCTAGGAAGTAGATACTAGCGGACCCGACAGACGTTGTCATACAACGAATTTAGGCTTGTCTCTTATTAGCCAATAAATTTATAGCCTTTAAGTCTTTTCCTTTAAACGTGACACTGGCCGAATGTTTTATGAAGTTATTTTACATAGGACGCTTTTGACTGCAAAAAGTTTAATAACGAAAGTCATCTATTTTAAGTATTCCTAAGCATCGAATAGCTCGCCAGTAGTATTTTTAAATAATCTTGCGACTTTTCTGTTCTTTCAAACATTCTCGTAAATAAGGGGAATGAAATATAAACGGTAAAGTTTTATTGTATTTTATACATTGTTTATTTGTTATAATTTAACTTTATTTTTAAACTTACACACATCATTGTTCTAATCCTTCGTTGTGTCTCGACATATGGTGCTTAACTTTCTTGGGAATTTGCAACTTAAACAGGTATCAAATAAACAGCTTTATATAATTGTAATCAATATAAATAGAAGAAAAAAATTATGTAACAATCAAAGTATAAAGAAATTATTGTGGCTGTGAAACACCCGTGAGTTAAATATCTGTTGAAAAATGTTAGTTTTACAAGACATCTAACACAATACAGTTGATTATTGAGTTAAAAGCCAGCCTACAGGCGTGAAAAAGCATTCCAAAAAGAAATAAAAAACAGTTAAATAACGTAAATATTTTTTTATATTTACGATACGATTTAAAGTCGTAACGTGTAAATGGAATGTAATGTGATAAACGAATCGTGATTGAGCATATGTGTTGAAGCATGAGCCTGACCACATTTTCTGTTTGCTTAGAGAATACAAAACGGGGGGCGTAACGCTAAAATTATTCTAAACAACGGCAAAACTTTATGCGGACCAAAGAAAAATATAACAAATCATATTTCTGAACTAATTTATTATATATACGGCCAAAGGCAATTTAACACGTATGCCACATTGTCGTTTATACGGCAACGTTTTTTTAATATTTATGCAAGACTATTTGTTTCCTACAACTTTATCCGCTTTAACTTGCGAGAATACTCCGGCCTCATAAAAAATCCGTTACTAGCGAACGTCTGCTAATTATAGACTACCTCCTTGGCAAATTTCATCTTTATATGTCCTGCAGTTTTCGAGATTAGTGCACCCGGCAGAACTTGTCCTGCCCAAGCGTTGGTTTCCTCTTACTATTGAATATACGACAAAACATAGCGCCATCTATCGGTCGCTTACCCCACCGAATGCGATTGCCGCCCGGCCTCTCTTATGATATTTATAAATAGGATTTTTTCTTTTGTTACCAGCGGGCAAACGAGCAGGCAGGAGGCACCTAAATGCCTACCGACGCACATGGACGTCTGCACGACCAGAAGGTCAGCAGATGCGCTGCCGGCCCTTAATGACGAGTTTAGGCCACCGGGAAGTCTCACAAACAGCGCCCGCCACCGGCCCACTTTGCCACCGCATTTTAAATCTCTCATATCTTCTAAAATATTTATTTTAACGATATGAGATATTATAATTTGAATAAAATGTACAAAGTATGTAGCGTATTGAAATGGATTAGAATTAATACGGTAAGCGTACAAAAATACGTTTTTTTATGACATCTCGCTACAAATCATTGAAATTCTCGGCATTTATCTCCTATAAAAAATTTCATAATTTCACTCTGTTTATTTGTGAAAACCGTATTTTAATCTGTTGTTGAAAGATCTGTTGATACGCTGGGGAGCGACTTAATTTTATACTATGTAAAGATTTTGTATATTTTACACTGAAGATATATTTTTGCAGATACCCTAATGAGAGATAGATAAGATTTTTAAGTATAATAGGAGTACTATGGCTACCTGTTTCCCGCGACTTCGTTAAATTGAGAGAGGTCTTAGACCTCAAATCAGGTCTTATCGAAAAATCCATTCTTAGCGGACGTCTACTAATTATAAACTACCTCTTTGGCAAATTTCATCATTGTACTTCTCGCGGTTTTCGATATTTCTTGTTAGGTAACCTTTCCCTTTTTATATACTCGTACATATAGATTTACGTTCGTATTAAACTATTATGTCCCTTCGAATAAGCTTTTGCGAGGGCGGACGTGAAAAAACTCGAGCGTTGTCGAAAGTTGAACCTAGTTTCGTATTTCGGTCCGTTCTTCAACCACGCTCGGGTCCAAGTTTTTACACCATATTTTGTTTATTATTGCGCCATCAGCTTTAAGTGGCTTAAAGCATATATACTTGTGTAGGGTATGAATTTGTTCGAATCAAACAATAATTGATAAATGAATTTCAAACATGAAAACGTTAATGACTTAAGAATTCAAGGTATCTAATCTATAGAGAATTGTGCCATTTTTTAAAATAAACATTTTAACGTGCCCCTATCTATTACTATTATATGACGTTGACGAGTTTGATTGTTTGAATGCGCTTATCTCAGGAATTATTGGTCCGATTTGAGAAATTCTTTCAGTGTTAGATAGCCCATTTAGCGAGGAAGGCTATATATCATCACGCTAAAATTGAACTTAAGAAGCCGCTTCTTGATTCTTGGAACAAGAACTTGATACAGAAAGCAGTACTTTAATTTTTTTAAACATATTTAAATATGTTATATATACCAATATTGAAAAAGAGACAAAATTTGTGAGTTTGTATATTCCGGGTAATCTCTGGTGCTACAGATCCGATTTAGAAAATTATTTTACTGTTGGAAAAGTATTATGATCCCTTAGTACATATGATTCCATACATATTTAAAAAAAGCTGGGGCGGGTGTCTATTCAAAATATAAATGAAGTAGTGAAGAACTACATGTTCTTTGATTTCGAAAACTTCTATATAAGGCAAAATAATTGGTTATGGTTCTTTTAAAAGACGTGATCGGCCTGCTTAAACGACTCGTAAACAAATGAATACAAAATCTTATATAAATTCACTATGTCGTTACTAAATATAGTTGTGTTCAGAAAAACCGAAACACTTCCGTTTTTTTTTTTGACATATTTTCCAAAATTTACACATTTACACATTTTTCTGATGAGAATGATGAGATGA
Organism: Charaxes varanes; assembly: GCA_024363005.1. Taxonomy (NCBI): domain Eukaryota; kingdom Metazoa; phylum Arthropoda; class Insecta; order Lepidoptera; family Nymphalidae; genus Charaxes; species Charaxes varanes. Next base: position 922,008 of record JANCMC010033613.1, read on the forward strand.
TCGATGATCGATTTTATTAGATGTACATATATAATAAAATCGACCGATGAAAATGGTGATAACAAAAAAAATTACCCGGCTGTTTTTTACGGGCTCTTCTCAATGCAGGGCGCGAGGAACCCTTTTAAACTTAGCTTTTAAGTCGTTAATTTTATCACCAAATTGTTAAATGATTAAACAAATATTAATGTTATGCATATGGGGTGTTACTGACTTGGTGCGCCGTACGGATCTTTAAAAAGGTGGTACTCAGTTCTCATAGGCATTTAGGCAGTTCGCCTTATGCGAGACTTTTGGTAATTTAAATGGACTAAGAGCGTCGTTACTTACAGTTTGCGAATCTATATTTATATTATAAAGAGGAAAGATTTGATTGTTTATTTGCATTGAATAGTCTCTGAAACTAAGCCTTGAACAAATTCCTCAAAAGCCGGCAGCGCACTAACAGCTGGTGCTGTAGGTGTCCATGGGCGACGATGGTCACTTAGGTGAAAAGTATGCTCGTTTGTCCGCTTAACCCATAAAAAAAATACCAATTTGAAAAATTCTTTCACCATTTGACTACTGATTTAATTTCCTACTTCTACGGAGACGTGATTAAAATTCTATTCAGCCAGGATGGTAAAAATAGCCCCGCTTAAAAAAACATGCTCTTTTCCTCCGGAAATGGAAATGAACGACAGGCAGACGTGACGTGTTGTTAATCATAAAAATCAATGTCGTGCCCTTTCAGCATTGTTTCCTTCTTGCTGGAGTTTTCATTGTACTTGTACCGTTATTTATATAGACACATAAAATTACGGGCTTTGATCATTAACAGACTTAGGATCGTCCTTTTTATGCTTTCATCTCTTATCTCTCTATCTTTTAAGAGGCGCTTGCTTCCTTCCTTCCTCCAGCCCGCTGACGTCCACTGCTGGACTTAGGCTTCCTCGGCTGCAGACCAAAAGAAATGCAAGCGCGGCGCTACCTCTAAAATCGTATTATTTGTCTATACCTATATATAAAAATGAATTTACAAACCGACTGCAGGAAATTGGATAATTGTGTTTGTTGTCTTGTTTATCACCAGGAAAAGGTTTGTATAATCAAAACATTTTTGTCTATCTGTTACGGGTAATATCGGAAACGGCTGGATCGACTGGACTTCCACTTGGGGGGTTTACAAGGTATAATATATCTATTTTACTCTTAGCAATATAGTTCCATACAAAAAATAAAATCATCAAAATACAACAAAATCACCTATTTAACGCGGGCGAAGTCGCGAGTATCAGCCAGTTTAAAATAATAATAATAACTTCTAAATCCTGTTTCCATCTTCTTTGGACGTTGTCTTCGTATCCGTGCTAGAAATAGAATGCCTTCCTCTAGCTGTTTTAGCCCTAACATCTGTAAAACGCCTAATTACAATTATTTATTTATTACTTTGTCATTTATAGGCATTCTCTGTGCTTCTCCTCTACTTGATGGTTGAGTTCGTCTAGAAGCTTTTTCCACCTAAAGAAAATCCTAACGGAGTCTTACTAATATTTATTAGTGTACTATTAATTTTTAATTTGCAACAATGTCTAATAATAATCTTCTTACAATTACGATTAAGATATAAAATAACCTTTCTTATACTTTTTTGTTTCCATCATCCTAACATTATAAACGCGAAAGTTTTTTGCAATGAAAATTAAAACTAGTGATGTAGAAGTATATATATGAAGACAATTGCTGTCAACGCGCGATGAATGCTGTAATATATAGGGGAATAAATATACAAAGAAAGAATGAAAAGACGTACTTGAAATACATGATTCTACTTTACAGAAAGTACAAATGGAGGATAATAATTATAAACAATATTATAAATTGTCTAACAAGATTTGTTTTAATATAATAAAGTAAGAACACTATTTATAGTAATAAAATAATCTATTCTAACGCTAGGTGGCATTATCCCGGTCTAGTACCAGCGTCCGCTTAAATGGCAGAGGATGTGAATGTGAGGCGAGTTAAGACGACCGACTGCAGTCTGACGTCAAGTATGCTCTTTTCTTGAAGGTCCCTAAGTCGTATCCGTTCGGAAATACAGACGCTGGTAATTGATTCCACAGAGGATATGTCGATCACAACAACCGTTTTTGTCTGATACGAGTTATTAAAAAAGGTAGGTAATTTACTGAAGATATTTTCTACTATTTCATATTAGTTAACACACTTAGATAATTTAAATTAAAACTGCCTTTTACATAACCAAAATAAAATTGGTACTGTGGGACAGCTAATATTAAGGACCTCTCTAAAGAGTAAAGGCCTCCTCCAAATTTTACTATTATAAACTTTAAACGTTTTATTATTAAGGAAATAAACAGGCTTTATTATTATTATTTAATGTAGGACATCATCGTGACGTGGTCACGAGGAGACTGGAGAAAACGTATTTAAGGCATTATTGCAATGCCAGTTTAACTGTTTCTAGATATACATGAAATTTCATTTGACTAACTTTAATATTTAATAAGTACTGTCTGCATTTCATTAATGCCACTAAAAGCCAGCAAGTGCGGCATATAGTTCCTTTCATATAAAGACATGTTACAGTTGCATATTAAATGTTCTGCTACCGTTTTATAGGAAAAAGAGATTAATCGAAAATCTTGCCACCAATTTTCCTTGTGGCAATAAATTTTCAACACTCGTTGTGGCATAAAGTTTAAACAAACTATATACGATATGCTTACCTACCTGCCTTATTCGTTGAGCAACCTTCAAATTAATCCATTTAGTATCCGTACCTTATTATGAACTAGTTGTTACCAACGACTTGGTCCGCGTAAAATTAGGTGAATAATTTTAACGTGATAATATGTAGGCTCTCTCGATAAATGGGCTATCTAACACTGAAAGAATTTTTCAAAACGGGCCAGTAGTTACTGAGATTCACGCGTTCAACGAAGCAAACAAACGAACAATCTCTTCAGCTTCATATATTACTGTAGATACAGATGTCATCTGTATGTATGCTCGTTCAAGGTTGACACAAAATCTAAAGCTAATATAGGTTTTAGATTGTTTTTCTATCACCTATGCTGTAATTTAAATTCGACAGTTAACATACACAGTTATTAAACGCGCTGTCCAACAATGATATCTTCAGGAGTGTTCGTTCACACAACTATTTATTATTCTAACTTATATTAACTAACTTCATTTCACATAGGTGAAATGAGAGAAGGAATGACTACCTGGAGATATATAGATATCTCCAGGTAGTCATTCCTTAATTAGAGTCCATCTACCTACTTAATAATTAATATTAGGGTCATTTCTTTTTAACGCCAACGTAGCTTGTTTATTTTAAAGTATTGCATTGTCGCGAGATTTAAATACTCGTATTAACTTCGTTTATCAATTTTTAGGGTTCCGTACCTCAAATGGAAAAAATTTAACCCTTATACGATCACTTTAATTAGAGGTAGCGCCATGCTTGTAGCCGAATTGGGCCGAGGTACTTCTTCCACATGAAATGTTCTTAATATCACCGTGTTTCACAAACATCAGATTCGTTTCGATTTGATTTAAGAGCTATCTTTTTGGTCTCATTTCTGTTTTGGTTATCAGTGAGCTAGTTTGGCTGCTTAGTCATGGTAATATGATGGTAAAAACCCCATAAGATCCTGTTTAATGAAACAAACAAAACAAATTGAATTCTCCTCGCACCGCGATCCCGTCTACTGAACGGGAAAACAATGTGATTCCTTGAATAATTTAAGGGCCTCGATCTCATTTGTGGGAGGGCATCGTAATAGAATCATGACTAGGTAACAACAAAATTGATATAGGAAAGGGTATTTATTTTAGATTATTTTATAATGCCGACCACTGATTAGGCCACGATCTCCTCAAATCATGTCATGGATTTCCGCAAAGTAACGCCTGATTATATCAATTATAAGGAGGTAGACATTCGCTCCGAAAGATTTTACAAAAGGAATTAACGATTTCTAAGGGCTTTCGCAGTATTCATTTTACGCGGACGAATACACGGGAAACAGCTAGTAACTTATAAAATAGAGTTAAGATGAGAAATTTAGCGTAAGAAGAAATGGAAATTCATATTAAAAATTTTCATTAACTGTACTGGTCAATAACAAACAAAGAATATTGGAGATAGAGCTCTATCCAGTTGGATACATTACAGTTTCAGTCAACTTTATCTCCACCGTGATATTGAGGCAAGACGGTGTCAACAATTATGGTTATTTAAAAATGGAACGTTTACTACGACATATTCGTGTCGTGTCAGATTGATTTATTTTCAGCTATTTTCCGTCGTTATAAGTATAAGTTATTCTATATAAGTATAAGTTATTCTATACTTATGATATAATGTACACAATAATTTCGATGTTTCACACAATATCACGCCGTGCGGCGTTTATTTTTTATTTGTTAGTTAAGCAACATTATTTTTGCATACAAGTAAAATTTTCGTCTGCCTGCCATCGATATGGGCGCAGTGTAACAACTTTCTCCAGCCTTCACGGCAGTCAATGCAATTTGTATGGTCGTGTGGCCCGAGGTCATCGACCCCGGCCACGTGATACGGCCCAATAACATTATCTCATTTTTTTTGTTGAATAATAATTTGCAGTTTCCGCCGCGACACCGCTTCGTAGCGAGCTCATGAGGAATATCCCCGGACGGCTTCGAAACTAGTCAGGCAAATCCGATATAACATACGCGTGAATTTAAAAGCCGTTTTTATAATTAGTAATAATAATTTGGTCCAATTTCATTTTTCTGTTTAAAACACTAACTCTCTTCAAAAGAACTTTGCTCGGTGAGGAAGTCGAGCGCTAGGTTAAGTAACTCTTACTGCAGCCGAGTGATAAATGGGTGACTCATTCTAACACTGGTTTTTGAAATATCTGACCTCCTCCGTGTTCCGAAGGTACGTAAAACTTTCCTGAAGAGTTTGTTTGTTTGAACGCGCTAATCTCAGGAAGTACATGTCCGATTTGAAAAATTCTTTCAGTGTTAGATGGATTATTTATCGAGAAAGGCTTATAGGATATATATATCATCACGCTAAGTCCAATAGCAGCGGAGCACCAATGAAGAAAGTTTCTAAATTCTTTTTCCCATTTGAGAGCTTCCGCTGCGTAAAAGAAAGTTTCGCAAAAGTCATATATGACAAAATTGTTCCCCTTTAAAAATTCTAAACAAAAGTCCGCGACATCATATGTCTATCTTTTAAGTTTGCCTCAGTATAACCTTTTTTATGCTAATCAAATTTGTTATAAAATAATGCATTAATTGTGAAGGTCATACCGTATGACTATATATGTATATGTATACGATACCTACAAGTTAATTTTTTTTTGCATGTCTGTTTGACCCGGGTAATCTCCGATATGGCTGGATCCATTTCGACGACGCTTCCACTAGTCGATAGCTGTTGCAAGGAGTAACCTAGGCTACTTCAGACTTAGAACAATAATTATGGTTCCGCTTAAAAATATAAAAACCTCTAAATTTCATCATGAATCCAGTTTTCACGAAGTCGTGAAATACAGCTAGTTATAGATAAACAAGATTCTATATATAATATTGATATTGGGAAAATCATAACCCAATTCCTAGATAATACTCGGCCGGAATATCAATTACATTAGGTAATATATTTGGTATATTCTAGTCAAATGCCGACCACTGATTAGGCCACGACCTCCTCAAATTGGCGTCACAGCTTCGAGTGCTCGCAGTGTATATGGGGAGGGCTCAGCAATGTGTGAATGCGTGTAAGAATGTTACAGAGATATGTATATATATACATATATAATAAAACATTAAAAAATCTTTAAGAATTAACGGGGGGTCAAAGCTGAATCCTATAATTAAAAGAAGATGGTTGATTTACATTTTTTTTGATGACAGAAGACTTTAAATATGCTTTACTTAGAAATAGCTAAGTTTAGTTTGAATTTCATAAGGTCTCATTGTTACAGGAGCTAGTTCCAAGCCAAACGTATAAATGAGTCCAATCTTAGCCCGAACACAGTCCCTCTAAAGCTTAACTCACACTGGGAACAAGATTAAGCGAATATTAAATCTGCTATAGCTTTAATTTAGAAAATCTAATATGTAGCTCGCTAGAGAACCACATTGGAAGGTTCTTGCATCCGCAACAGCTTTCATTTCGCTGTTTTTAAGCTGTTGTCATTTGACTGCCAAGCAATAAATGCTATATAATATAATATTTCTATATACTAACAAAAAGCTTAGCTTTGTAAGGGCTCGCATAGTTTTTTTTAAAGTATTTTTTATTCTATCATTATTTTGACACTTAACACATATAGATATATACTTTTTTATATGACAAACAAGGGCCAAACGAGCAGGCGGCATTCACTTAAGTGACTACCGACGCCCATGGACAACTGCAACACTAGAGGGCTCGCAGATGTTTTTCCGGCCTTTGAGAAAGGAGTATGCTCTTTCCTTGAAGACCCCTTAGTCGTATAAATTACTCATAATCTATGAAAGAGTAATAAAAATCGGTACTTAAGTAATAGTAACTCGCTTTATATATCCCAAATAGTCTTAAGTAAATCGGATTCTACTGGGTTTTGATAAGGAATTCTTATAGGAATATATACTGACTTACATTTGCCCATTTTCCTTCTATTGATAAGGAAAGATAGAATAAATATAATCAGTGGCGTATTTAGGGGTAGGCTGAGAATCCTGGCCTATAGCGACAGATCTTAGGTGTCGCAAATTTGGATCAAGAATATTTTTTTGTCTGAAAAAAAAAAATTTTAACATTACACCTAACAAGGAGTCTTTTATATTTAAGAAAAAATACGATATCGGGTATCGGTGGTTAACTTTTCAGGCATTGCCACGCACTAAGAAAAAATCAGGTATGAATTTTTATATTATCTTTCTTTCTGTTAGTAGTAAATAACGAAAATAAAACTGTAGTAATGAGAAAGATAAAGTGCAAATGAGGAAATTGGTTTATTAATAAAAAAATTGAAACAGTATGATCAAGTATCGATTTGCGGATGTCAATAGGGGCGGCATAATTGAAAAGCCCACGGGCGTCAATTGTGTAAATCCGGATCTGATTATAATGGAATAGAAAATCATATTTGAGTAATCCGCTATTAGATTTCAACAAAGTAATTACCGTGTATTTCGCTCGTATTTAAAAACCAAATAAAGGACCAATTAAAGAAATTCTTTCTCTTAAATTTAAACAGATATTTGCAATAGTTTGACATCATTCAGAGGAGTATCATAAAGTTTATATAAAAAATAGTTTGCATACTATTATGCCGGCGCCAGACATAGCTCGAAGCGTTTGTACATTTTTATCGACCAAGAAGTTAGTTTGCCACGCTAAGATCGAATGTCGTTTGCATGTCAAGTAGTTAAAAGGCTCATTTTTGCTTGTTTATACATTACGTTAATTTCTAACAATAACCCTTACCAAAATTTTCCATAAGTGGAAACTGTCATCCAAAATAGTAAAGCACTTTCACATTTTTGTCCTTGAAGTGTACAACGTTCTACAAAACTTTGCGCAGCTACACAAAGTCCCCGGATAAACTACTTGATCATTTAAATGATCATTCAATTGAAGCTATGTCTGGCGTCGGCATTAAGTAAAATGTGCTGGAAACAATAGTGTCTGTATTATAACAACATTGCAATACCACATTTTTGGCAAATAAAGAATTACGAATTATAAATGAAAATTCCTGATATTAGTGTGAGTGTAGTTGTACGCAAAACAATGTTTCTGTGGCAGTTTGTTGAAATATTGCATTTGGTGGCTACCTGGGCACCGCCGCGGGCGAATTCCAGCTACAATATTAATACATAAATCGTAAAGGGTCCTGAATACAATTCCATAACAAAAATTAGTTACAGGCGGGGTTATAATATTATATCAACGCAAAATACCACCACAACATTAGAACCTGCGACCATTTATATTAGCCCTCCTGACTGAGCAGTAAACCATCTACACCCATTTCCTTAAAATTCTTTTTAACACCATTTCTCACACCCTCTTGGTTTCTTTCATTTTTAACGAAACTGATGATGCTGTAAATAGTCGACCAAGAAAGTTTTTTACCATTTTGGATGACAGTTCCTACTTAAAGAAAATTTTGCTAAGGGTTATTGTTATAAATTAAAGTAATGCAAAGCAAAAATGAGCCTTTTTACTAATCGATGTGCAAACGAAATTCGACCTTAGCGCGGTAAACCAATTTCTTGGTCGATTATAGATAATATATTGACAGAAATTTCAACTAACTTTTTTGTTCCACTTTTTTATTTTCAAAACCGACTGATGCGTGACTAACGTACATCTATATAGACATGACAAGTGGGATATTTAGGTTCATACAAAGCTTAATCCGTCATCGATCGTCATTTTGTAATAGCTAATCTATCACCTCAAACTGTTAACCAAATCGATTAGCAGAAAGTCAGATCCAATTAAGCGAATACATAACATGCTACTTACAAACGACACGAAATGGCGTCTTACTATCATAACGTGTTTAGTGAAGTGGACTATGTCAAGTGAGGTATATATTACCTTTGTAAGAAAAGGTATTCAGAAAGAGGTATTTTACATAATTCTTCAGTCCCGCAAAAACATTCAGCCACTAGATTTCTTTCTGCAGCTTCTCTTGTAATTTTTTTAATCGACTAAATGCAGGTACATTTTTTAAATTCAATTCATAGTCGGGAATAGTTCTTTTTTTGGTGAAAAGTATCTTATATCCTTTTTTAAATACTAAGGGAAAACGACCTGATGATGACCCTGGTTATAAACATTTTTCTTTTAGTTTATATGTGACGCTTTCACGTCTCAACTATTCAACTGCAATCGGTTGACTAAATTTTATTTGTGATAACTTGTAAAATTATACAAGTTATCACAAATAAAATGTATAACTATACTATACTCTAACTATATTTGACTGGCCTGTTGACTCAGTTGGCAGTGACCCTGCCTTCCGCTCCAATATAAGAAGAAGAAGATATATAAGAAGAAGGTTATAGGTTCGATTCCCGCCTCGTCAGGGCGGCCAAATATAATAGAGGGAATACAATATGTATGTTTAATCACGAATGTTCCCATAGAGGAGGTGAGGTTGGCTCCAAAGATTCAGTTACGTCGCACGAGAAATAGGTATACTTGACGACCACACCGCAGATAAATTAAAGACTATGGAAGAGGAGACAGTCAATAGCATAAAAGAAAACAATTTAGCAGATGCTTTTAACGTAAGTACAAATGTTACAAATATAACCGTGAAGACGTCGTAACTTAATCTCTAATTAAACAGTTTTTTCCGCAACCGGGTGATAGATGAGTGACACCTAACACTGGTTTTTCAAATATTCAACCTCCTCCGTGTGTCGGAATCCACGTAAAACAGTGGAGGGTAAATATAAAATATAGTTAGTTTTATTTTTAAGTAATAATTAAATGAAATAAATTAAATAATAATACAAACAAAATCAAATTAACATGTTCTGATATTAATTTGCAAACACCATACTTAAAGTTTAATAAAAAAAAATTAAAGTAAACAAAATGCACTTTTCTTAGATTTCGTAATGACATTTGGAAATTTTAGATTTTGTTAGAATTAACAATTAATTCATTGAATATTTAATATCGAGTGTTTTCCCCGTGTTCTGATTAAGTTTTTCATCTGTGTGGGCATGGTAATTAGTTAGTTTTTTTAGACAATAGTCTAAAACTGGTGTTACAAATAATATCAAAACATGTTCATTTAATTATTGAACTGCGACTCCAGAAGGCTCTCACATGCGTTCCCGGCTTTTAAGAAATTAGTATGTATGCTCCTGTCTCGAAAGTATTCGTATCGTTACGAAAGCACCGAAATTGGTAACTGAGTAATTAAGTATGAAATACTACAATACGTTCTAAAACACAAATGGAACATGTGGCCCTAATTAAAATACGATTGGATTGAACATGTTTGCCGCATGTCGAATCATCTTTGGGCAAAAAGCACTGCTATGTCTATCTTTGATCGGAAACCACAACGAGACTGAAGACTGAAGAAGAACACGTAATAATTTGACAAATACTGGTAATGCACAGTCATAGAGAGAGATAGATGAAAAGAGGGCAGTGAAAAGTTTTCATCTTGATGTCCAAAAATCCATACTAGACTAGTTGACTATTCTTTAGAAGCTAGTTTATATCATCCCTTGCAGTCGACTTATACAAAATATAGGTATTTCAGCGAAAAACAAATTTGTTATCTTGTTAATTTAGCGTTTTTATAAATCTATCTGAATTAATAGCGCCAAAACGCTCTGAACTGTCGTGTCACCTTTTTGACATAACTTCTTGCCAAACAAATAGCTGTACGTGTGATTAGAGTATATGTTAGCAATATAGAGATTAAAATGTAAGGAGGATTTTTTTAATGTATTAAAGTGTCCGTCAATATCCGCAAATAAGGGAGGCGCCACATTATAATGAGGAAGAATTTAAAAAGGTTAGCGATTCCAAAATTTACCCAATAATAGTTGTCGAGTGAACCATTTGTGATATCTAAAATGGATGCACTATTCCATATTAGGTTTGAGTACATTAGAATAGGCATGACAGTAAACTGAAAGCACTTAAATTATGTATTTATCTGATAAAATAAGATACATTAAGCTTAAAAAACGTATTTATTTTGATATTGCAAGCGAGTGGATGAAAGACGAAGTGATTAACAAAAAAGTACAAAATACAACAATCCACCATGATAGCTAAAACATCCAGCAGAGCGTGTGACGTAATCGTATATTATAAGTACGTTCCAATAAGCGATCGCAACGTTTTAAAGTGCTCATTCAGATGTTCAACATTTAAATACTTTAATCAACTTTATCATCTGGTTCTCGCCCATGCGTCACAGTTACAACTTTACAAGTATACAGGTCTTCGTAAGTACATGAGACTCTACTCTTAAAGTTACATCCTTCAGAAAATAAGTTGTGTCTTATCGTTCAGGGATCTCTGTCTATTAGCTATTAACTAGTTAAATAAGAATAATAAAATCGAGTTTATTTCTTATGTTACAGGCGAGTTTTCAGTGAACCTGAGCCCAGAGAATTGTATCTATGTTATCATGAATCTGTCCCTCAAGACATTACGGAGATTGCATACTTACTGTCATACTTAGAATAGAATATAGTCTAAGACTAAAATGATATAAGTTGTGTAACTTATCTTTATTATCTATACACAAGTAAACATAAGATATCTATGCTTATGTATGCTATATACAAATTTGTAATTCTTTGTACAACGAGATTGCAATATTTGTCATGTCTAGGCTTTGACACAATGTTATTGTAATAGGTATACATGTGTGAATAAATTACGTAAATCGTTTTTCATCGGTGTGCGCGTGTTTTTCTTTAAACACTTAATACGTTAATGTTGCAAATAATAATAAAAACATATGATTATTGCATAAAATCTAACAATATATTTGAATTCGCACATCCTCCTCTGTATAAATCATATTTTTTCCAAATTTCATGCTCCTCTGTCCGCGCAATTTTCGTATAACGGTGCCGAAAGTTTTCGCGTCACGTATTACTGTACTCTTCAGTCTTAGAAGTTAATTTTATACACTTCTATGTACGTGTTCTTGATATTTTATTCTATATTTTAGAATAAATAAGAAGAATTAATTTAAAAAACCCATACTTTTTTAATATGTACATAAAGCTGAAGAGTTTATTTGTTTATTTGAAGGTTTATTTAATTATTTGTCTAAGTAACCAAAATTAAACTAAGCTTGTAACTGACTTTAAATTGTCAAAACCAAATTAAAATGGGACCACACGGGAAGATCCGGCTTTCAAATAAAGAAGGGGCATCAAAATCGGTTCACCTAATCGAAAGTTCTGAGGTGACAAAGAAAAAATAAAATCTGTATATATACTAATATATAAAGCTGAAGATGCATATCCTATCCTATAATAATATAGTATAATAGCCGCTACAAACGTATCGATAAATCATTGCGAAAGAACTGTGCAGTCGAAACTGTCCAGTTTTATCGATACGTGTGTATGAAAAAACTGCACTGTTATATCGCTGCGTTAGGATGGCGATCGCTCATCACGGCAGTTCGTCGCGGTGCTTTAGGAACGTTCAATTTAACTGCACAGTTCATTCGCAGCGACTTATCGGTACGTGTGTAGCGGCTATTAGTAACATAATGTTGCCTACTTATTTATTTTACTACAATTAGGTTTAAAGATATTTATTCTTAATAAGACAATACAGTCACTTACTTAAGAATATGGTTAATTTACAATTATTCCCACACACTTTGTCTCACATTTAATAAGTGTTTCGTTCGTTATACTCAGGTGTTTTTCGTTTGTCTCCCTTGACCATACCAAGATAATAACGAGCGAATTCGAAATTTAAAAAAATCTGTGAATAATTTCCTTTTAAATAAATACTTAACAAAGCAAGATGTCATTCAATGAGTGTCTTAATATATTTCAAATAATAATTACCGCATTTCTAAATAAGACAAAATGTGTTTTTGAATTCGCAAATTATGCAGATTGCTGTGCTAATGCTAATGTCCGGTAGTTATTTTTTAATTAAAAAAGCGAGACAAGCTCTTATAGTAACACTTTTGACACATTTAAAAATACATACAGATAGTTTTTTTTTTCGGCCATATCTTTTGGTTGTGTTCACTTGGAGGGTTGATTTTTTCACAGCTTCAAGGGATCGCAGACTTCAGTATTTGTCATTAATATCAAATTTTTAGGTCTTCCTGTTGAAATAGGGTCTTGATAGACAGACAGACGGACAACGAAGTGATCCCATAAGTGTTCCTTTTTTCCTTTTGGGGTTCGGAACCCTAAAAACTAATCTTTTATTTATTATTATGATCTTCTATTACCTTGTTTCACTATTACGTAAAAATAAAAAAAAGAATTAGTGCTACAAAAGAAATCGAAGTTTCAAATTTTTAAGTTCGCCAGAGAACGAGCTTTATTTTTTTATTTAAGATTGAATAAAATAGGCTAAAACGTTTTGTCGGTGCTGGCGTCGTCAAACACCAGCAGTCGTTTCCGGGCACAAGTTCACCTCCTCAGAGGTCCAGCGTCCAACCCATCCGGGGTGCAAAGTGTAAGGTGGTAGCTGATGACGTCGGCTACTTTATGATTCTGTTTGCTTAATCTGAAATGCTAGGTTTCGAATGTTTCCGTTAATAAAGTAGCGATAGATAGGTATTGATTGATTGATAAGTGCTGCGCGATAAAAAAATATTATAAAATACGGTTAAATATTATTTTACAAAATAAATGACGACGGGCGTAGCAAGACACGATTGTATGGAAGGGATATGAATCTCATACGCGATAAAGGTGTTAGATAAATAACTTCAATTTAAAAAGTAAACTTATTACTGAAACAAAATATATAGGAAAATCTATCATAATATGAAACCAAGCTTGTAAAATTTGAACTGAAAATTGCCCTTTCGATTGACCTTCCATGTTTAAATGGGCTTTAACCCAAAAATCATACGACTCACAGCTCTTGAAGTTAGCGTAACGCATTTACGGGAGCAATGGGTTCACAACTTTGGGCTTGCACTAGGGGTTGGCATCTCAGGTTGACAACTTTAAATTTGCTTTATTTTTTCATACACTTGTTCAGCTGTTCAGCAAAAATTCAGCTTTACTTCACATGCGTAGGAGCCACCCCTAAAATGAGACAATAAATAAAAAATTACAAAAAAACAGTAGATGGATAATATTAAATTATTTGATCAAAATTGACGTTATTTATTTTAATTTTAATATCCTATATATATAACAGCAATTTTTAAAAACTCGTCATTGTATTTTTGACCTCAATAGTTATGTTTGTACTTTTAGGGTTCCGCACCTCAAAAGGAAAAAGGAACCCTTATAGGATCACTTCGTTGTCCGTCTGTCTGTCAAGACCCTTTTTCTCAGGAACGGGAAGATCTAAAAATTTGAAATTAATATCCAATACTGAATTCTGCGGTCCCTTGAAGCTGTGAAAAAATCAACCCTCCAAGTGAACACAATCAAAAGATATAGCCGTTTATATTATATTTCCCATGCATTTGCAAATGGAACCTGAACCAATAGGGTACTTCTCGATGACCTTGAATCATGAAATTTGGCTAAAAACTGAATCAGTATTTGGTATTAATTACAACTTTTTTATATCTACGCGTTCCACAGAAAAAGTGCCTCGACAGACGGACGGACAGGCGGATAACGAAGTGAACCTATAAGACTTCCTTTTTTCCTTTGGAGATTCGGAACCCATGTAACCGTACGCGGTCAGGACCGCACGTCGGGGAGGCGGCCGGCGTCGCACGTTATCAAGCATCGCGGGCCGCACGAGCTCACTCCGCCGTGCGCACCCGTCGCTGTCGCGCATGCCGTGCCCGTCCGTACTGAGCGTGTTTTACGTGACTGAGTGCTACCGTTTGTGAAATGAACGGTGAGTTATGTTTCCACTTATCTCCTACTAAAACGAGCGCGGCGAATTAAAGTTTGGTTCCTTAAATCGCCGTGTGGAGGACCGGGGTGCTACCAACCCTCTCAGGAAGCCGCCGAGGCGATCCTACCCTCGCGCCTGGAGCGTTGCCGCGCTTTCAAATTACGGCTGACTAAAGATGATACTACTACGGACTATCGGAATTTTAAGGAAACGAGAATATTTTTTATTGGGCCAACCCATCCGTATGCTCTTCGAGCTTTATGAGTGTGAGCAAAATATGTTGCTTTGTTTTAAAGTTTCACTTTATGAAAGATCTTTAATATTTCACGTCCAATATAAATAACGCAGTAGGTAAAGTGTTGATGCCTTGTTTACAAACTGTCTGTCTGTTCTTATATTTGTGACTGAATGGCTTTGGGGCTGGACCATACTTTTCATTCTATTAAAGAATGTTCTTGAGGCATTTTGAAATTGTTCATACATAACGAAAATGTAAAATTTCAAAATGTAAAAATTCTTTTAAACTTTTGAACTCGATACAATTAATTCATTTTCTTGAGTTTGTTTCCGAGTTCTAGTTAATCGAAAGGCACTGAAAGATTAAAACAATTTAAAAACATAGATTAATTTAGAAAGACCTCAAGAACTTTAAAAAAATATAAAGGTTCCTTCAGTCACTTCAAGACTGTAATTTTGAATGCCCTTGAATTGTACAAGTTCACTGAACGATCATTTGATGTGGCATCAGTCGCATATCTGCTTTGACTGTTTGCATCTCTCCAGTACTTCTACCGTATCTCTTTAGGACATCCGCCTAGAACATAAACTTTAAAGCAGCATCTTTTCATATATAAGATGTAAGATGTGGCTGTAGAATAATAGGCAATGAAGAATGAAAGAAAAGAAAGAATATAACGTTATGTACTGCTCTAAAAATGACACGGCCTTTTAGTCTGTGGTGGAAATTGAGACATTGAATAGTAAAAGATGTAAGGACAGTAAGATAATAGGAATACATCATCATTACGTCTGCTCCCCCCTTTAATGAGAATAAGGGACGGCTCATGATCGTGATCAACGCGAGACGATACTCGTGTGTCGATATTTATTCTTTGACTAGCTTTTATCCGCGATGTTGTCTGCGTTGTTCGCAATTTTAAAGTAAAGTAGCGCTACCCTGCCTAAATCCCGGCACTCCGCGTTCAACCGTTC
>JANCMC010033613.1:937900-997863 GCA_024363005.1 Charaxes varanes
TTTTCTTGCGTAAAATCAAACAATTATTTACAATAAATTAACCCTGATTCATTTTAAAAATTGAGGTCAATGCCGTCTGCTATTGTTCTTTTCACCGATCTAGCGACGCGCCCCGACTTCGCTCGGGTTCCACAAATAACAAAATTTGAATCTATAGGAAAACTAATTAATTGTATGGCTTTAGTGTGTAAAATATCAACACCTATTTTAACTTTAAAAACGCTTATATACGCTACGCAAAGTAAGGTTATTTTGCCTACTGGCAACTGTAGGCGTTGGTACGCCTTCAGCTTGCTTTTCATGGACCGCTGATGGTTTTGTCTACATTGCCTTGATCTCCATATACTTAACTTACCTAAGCTTAAGCGGCCACGCTCGAGCAATTCTATAAGGGGCCAATAACGAACCCCCTATATTAAGAATTCACATTTGGTGTACCCACGTTTCATGCTATAAATAAGGATACTCCCTGTATACCCTATATTCTGCCCCGCTCGAGTATTGCGCAAAATCCTCTCTCGAGTGCCCTACTATATGAAAAAAATTATGGTACTCAGGGAAATCATAGAAGTCGAGTCAAAAATGATATCGTAACGACTGTCTCACAACAGTTGTCGTCGAGCTGATGCTGTACAGCGTCCGCATACAATGTGTGCGTTTAATGATGAACATACTGCAAGTGACGAACGACGTCGGAACGTCGTTAATAGCGAGGATCATCTCGGTATAAACACGTGTTATGTGCGAAGCTACGCTACGCTAGTCTCGCTAAGTATTGTTTACTTTGTGCCGGAGTGAAGTATGCAGCTACACTATTGCAACTACTATACAAGCGTGGTTTCCTGCAGAATACGCCGTGACCTTGGGTCGGTCCCGATCGTCCGCTGAGGCCTGCCAGAATCGCAATACAGCACTACCTTTATATACCATTTGTGTATAGCCTTCTCTTCTTCCGATAGGTAGATGTAAAGTTTGGCCCATGATGTTTCGGTTACGAGTGGACATCAATACTCTATATATCATCAATTAGGGCGGTGACTTCTGTTGCAAACTCAGATGCATATTTGTGAAGCTTACTTATCGGAAACTCCCAAATAATGAAAAAGAGTATTGACCTCTTTTGGTCTGAAGCTTCTCTTGTTTTAGTGGGCTCGAGAAAACTAGCCGGCCAGAATTAGTGTAGCATTCGCGGATATTATAAACGAGACTGTAAACACATTCAAATTCCGACTGCGGACACATAAAGAGCGGCGTTTTGCATGCCTCCCGTCAGATTTCCTTTGCGAGATTTGGCTATAAGACCCAGATAGTTTAGGAACATTTCCGCAGGTAATTGTAAAATTTTAAAAGTTACAGCCCGCCCGAGTCTGCAGAACTCTCACCGCGACAATGGCCATTGTTTTCACCATTGATACATTTTTATTTGCAGTTTCGATGTTAGCTAACGGCGGCAGAAATTTGCGTAACTTAGCTTGCTCACCGCCGGTGAGACCCGTTTAGGTATTTTCCACCGACCTTGATCAAAACGAGCTGAACTTCTTTTAAATACGCACCCATATAATGTAAATCTATATAAATGTATATATTATCTAATAATTCCCCCTAACCTTAAATACTTTATTTTCCTTAATGACTACATGTTTATTTATTTTAATGCGTAAATTAAATTAACATGTATACATATCGTTGTTTATATTTAGTTTCATTCAGAAGATAATATAATAGATTCCGTTTCTCCGAAAGAAACCGTTAATGCCGATAGTTCTTTCTAGGATAATAATGAATTGTGATGCATCTGTACATATATAAACATTCAAGTTTCCGATTGTCCTTTCTAAGTCATCACCCATTTTAAGCGTATACTGTTACTTCTACGTCATTAATTGCAACGTCCCTACATCGTAACCAATATACGATACCATACTTTTTCGTATTCTTATCCATGTTTCTGTCTGTCCTGCATACTATGAAAATTTTACAAATAGCGATAAAAAACTTAAAAAAAAGATTTTCGGTTGTGGGAAAACATGGTCAGGTGGAGATTCGCAGATAAAACCAAGCTGAGCTGTTTGTGTGCAACGCAAACGATGTCCCATCTTTTATCGTGCCCTGCGTACCTTAACACCCGCAAGCGGGAGGGCTTTCTGGCTGCATCCGACGGAGGAGTTAATGTCGCTACGAAGAAGAATTGGAAAAAATAAAAAAGTTTTAAATATCTTCACGAGACAAGTCGTGGTTTCGGTTATAGTGACAACAGGCAATGGTATATCCATTATGTATTTAAGCGTAAATCGATATGTACAAGTACTAAATTTTTACTAAATATATTATATTTAATGGAAATTAATATTAATAAAGAAACAAACCACCGGCTCCGCCTGACGGACTCTGGACTTCCTCTCGCCTTTTTATCGATCGCTTAGTTTGTCCATTAATGTCAATATTTTTTTATTATTAGCAGCATTAATTACGAGTAGTTTTAGCGTTATAGCATTAAACCACTTTGTATAGCTGCTTTTTGCCATTTGAAAATTTTTTAACCGACTTCAAAACCCATGCGTAGTTTATTTATTTATTTTTCATCACCTGTTCGCAAAAGCTTAATTGGTGTTGAGGGATAATAATAATAACAATAACAGTCTTCATTCATTCCTTAATTATTCATTCACAGTGTACATTAATACTTAAACTACATGCAGTTTTTAGTTTAAATAGCTAAGTAATTAAGTGCACCTTTTGGGTATAGGGCTCCTCCAAACTAAACTCTCCTTTCTTTAAATTAACCAATATTCGCCTGCAATGGTTTTTACTTCGTCTATCCATAGTACTTTTGGGCAGCCTCTGTTTCGAATGCCCTTAGGCCACTCCGTAGGATTATGCGCTGATCCGTTTATTGTTATTGGATTGTGCGAGGTGTCGGGCCCATTTCTACGAGATATAAACCACCAATGCCTGTTTAAATTGCGACGTAAACGATGATCTATATGTCAACAACGAGGACGTCGAATATCTCCTATTACACTTACACCCACGTACCGTCGAGAGAGGTGGACTTTCCGAAGGTCAGAGACGTCGATAGGTTGTCTCATATTTCGAGTAAAGCGTTTTTTAAAAACAATGTCGCTCGCCCGAAGGTCAAAGCGATGGACGTCCGCTTTGGACTTTTATTGATAAAATTCGTCGTTTATATGGTAAACGATGACCTCGTTCTTCGGCCCTGCCTCGTGCGGAACAAATTTTAGACATTGGGATGATAATAAAACAAACAAACTTCATAAGGGTATCTTTTGGATGATCTTTAACTTCACCTGCAACAAAATAACTTCGTAAGCGATGGCCACGCTGTGGCTATTTATTTTGTAGAACGGAAGCCGGTTCAGAGCCGTTTGTCACGTTTTGCATGAGCGCCGGACGTATTGTGAATACGGCCCGTCTTCGCAGTGTGCCCCACCCCCGACCGCCGGTAGACTTGACCGCGTTACGACATAAGTCTTCACATAAAAATTATTCATAATTAAGCAGTTGTCCGCAATTTCATCAGCGAGTGTGCGCGTTCCCGTTCACGCCCGTGTAATACACGCACGCACGCAGATGCTTCTTTCTTCTAAACTAAATCTCCCATATAAACTTACACCTCCTACAAACGTACCAGTATTTCTGATGGTATTGCCGATTCGTGACAACGCCTATCTTGCTTTTGTTCACCGGTGACATTTCCGCGAGCTTTATTTTACAACGTATTTTTCTATAAACAAGTTATGTCCTATAAAAAGAAGTCAAAGTATGTATATATATGCTAATTTCCATATCTTAATCAAAGGCCCCATAGCGCTACCGCGTGTATATTCAGCCACGTCAAACTCAAAGTCGCTGATGGGTGAAAAGCGTGAAACTGGGTCATTGGACCACAAAACCTAATCGGAAGGAGGACAGGTTACTGAAAATCTTAACGAAAAGAAATACATATCGAAAAAGCAAATTTACTAAATCTCTAATGCAAATATCAAGTTATTTGGCCAAGTGCTTGATATTGAAGATAATTTAAATTAAATTGTTTATTTGTGGCATGAATTTATCTGCGGAATTGTTTTTGTTAGCGCGCGTTTTTAGGCGTTTTAGGCGCCGTGCTGTGCGAGTTCTTAATTGATGCGGGCCGCAGTAGGACCGGGCAGTTTTCTGCATCCATTACACGTTACCGATCTCGATAGTTCCATGCCGAAGAAACGGTATCAGAAGTGTTATTGGCATTAACATGACATTTACAATCGTAAATAATGTTACCGCTTCGGCGCGGGCGCTCGAGACCTCTTGTTGTTCATTTTTTAAATAAATTACTTTGAGTCTTCAATAAAACGTTAATTTCTACTTCTTTACCTACTTCCACTTATACTCCCAACGGAACGCGAATTATGTTTTTTCTATACGCAATATGGTAATTTATTGCCGACGATGAATAAAAAATGATTCCAGTTTTATAGAATCATGTAAACAACATCGCTTCTGTAATTAAAAACGATGCTGGAATTTTCTGTGAATGGAAGGATATGGCCGTCGACGCGTCGGTCGGACGATGTTGCGGCGTGAGTCACGGCGCTCGGTCTCCAACTACAGCAGTACTGCAGCACGGCGACCGACGCGCGTGCGTCGTGTGTTTCAAGTTGGGAACATAGCAATAAATGATCTTTTGTTTATTTATTTAACATTCAAGAAAAGGTCCTACTAAATTCTTAAGGGCGGTCGCGTCTACCCGTTTGCTCCTTGTTATATAAAAAGAACAAATACGATTAGATTCGTATGTTGAACGTCTTTGGAAATGCATAATAAACTCGTTTAGGTATTTTTATTTACGTGTATAAATAAAAATATACATAAAACCTTGACTGGTCCCTCGGCGCAGTGAGCAGTGACCCTGCCTGTCGCATCGGGGACGAGGGGTTTGGGTGTATTCTCCATATGTATGTATTTATATATGGGGCACACGCCAAGCGCCCAACACAGGTAAGGGTGTGTCCACACCGCGGTACCTTATGGCGCACCAATTCAATTAGTTAAAATGCTCATATTTGCTTGTTATGCATTACGTTAATTTCGAACAATAACCGTTAGCAAAATTTCCTTTAAGTAGGGGCTGTCATACAAATGGGTATGCACTTTCTTAGTCAACGACGGTAATTAATGGAGACAATAAAAGCTATTTACTGTTTTTCTGATTAATCATCATCGACTGAAACGTATGTTTAATATAGGGGCAGTGGCAGGACGTTCCCAGAAATTTTGGTATTTTTTTCCTCTCTCCGGAAATAGTATTCTGCTGAACAAACTGAGGCTTCGAGCGCGACATTAAATTCACTCTCTGATTTACACAGATTCAGTG
This sequence comes from Charaxes varanes, assembly GCA_024363005.1. Taxonomy (NCBI): domain Eukaryota; kingdom Metazoa; phylum Arthropoda; class Insecta; order Lepidoptera; family Nymphalidae; genus Charaxes; species Charaxes varanes. The sequence goes on from JANCMC010033613.1 coordinate 943,275, forward strand.
CTCGTTTCCATTGACGAAACCGTAAATCCAACTATGCAAATGCATACAAAATTTTATTATGTAACCTACAATGTATAAATCACAAATTAAGGAATCGCAAAATATTTTTCCTTTCACTACGCAGTAAATCTTGCCATTATTCACTACAAAACTGATCACAAAGGACTCATATTCTGCTTAAAAGTGCGGAAATGTTGCATGCAATTTCATGGTTGCACTGTTTTAATTTTATATAAATTTACCACAGTCTTAATGTCCCCCATTACGTTTCATATAAAATGTATGAATTGGATGAATAAGATACTGGATAAAAAAAACTCGAAATAAATTGGAAAAAAAAATTTAAGACTTTGATATATTCATATTTAGCAAGAAAACTTTAAAATTAAAAAATAGAAATAGAGAGCGATATAGTTGAAAGAAAAATACTAATAGTTTACGCACTTTGCTGTGAGTAATCAATTCATTCGTGTTAATTTAGTGCCCTCACATTCGCTCGGGTTCCAAAATAACGCTCGTGCATTGATGACTCACTTTGCGCTCGGTGCAATAATCTACTATTTTTAGTATTTTTGTGATAATTCGGTAAATTTATGATATAGATAATGATTAATTATTAGGACGACAGAAGTTGTCAAAAAACTGGAGTAAATAAAAGAATATTGTAGGAAAAATATTTTTAGAAAAAAAAATTCTCAACCTAACTGTACAAAACCTAACAATATATTAATTATTACATCTCATTTGCATAATGCGTATAAAAAAATACATTCATGACCTAATAAGTTCTTGGATAGTGTTTTGGATCTGAATGGTAGGCCAGATCAAATTGTTCTTTTTTCGATATATATTTTTTAGTTTTACATCGTATCGTCTCCACTAATGGAAACATACTGAGACTGACAGATATCGGTCACAGCGTGGACCGTACTTCCTGATCCAATGTCCCAGCTCCGTGAATAATCCGCGTGCGATAGTTTGCTCTAATCCGACACAGCTCTCTCCCGTCCAGGATCAATACCAGCTTTTTCTGGACACAGTTTTTGTGCGCCAGAGCTCTGATTAAATAAACTTCACAGGCGTTAAGTGTTCATAATCGTTTGTTGACTTTGCTTTCTTGTCTATGCGTTTTTGTGCTTTTAATTGTGATTACTTTTTCCCTCTTTCGTGACCATTTTCTTGATTCGTTTATTTCTCCGATGAAAATGTTAATAAATCATTGTTCAAGTAGACACTGTGAGTTATAATTTGTTTAATCTAGTATATTGGGAACAATGATTCAAAAATACGATTTTTTTGATGATATATTCCGTTTTCTCTTCTAATTAGACACTGGAATGACACCGTTGTTATAATACCGTCAAAATCTAAGCCAAAATTCTGTTTCCGGCGCTTTTAAATGTTACCAGAATTTAACACGTTAATCTATTTTATCTTATATATAAAATTCTCGTGTCACAATGTTAGTCACCGTACTCCTCCGAAACGGCTTGACCGAATTTTATGAAATTTTATATGCTTATTCAGTAGGTCTGGTAATCGGCTGCTATCTATGTTTTATACTCATAAGTGATAAGGGTGGCCCACGCGGACGAAGTCGCGGGATACAGCTAGTACTAATATATAAAAGTGAAGAGTTTGTTTGTTTGTTTGCTTAAACTTAGTAACTACCTGTTCGATTCGAAAATTTTTTGAGTGTTAGATAACCCATATAGAGGAAGGCTATAGGCTATATATCATCACGCTAATAATATAAATTGAATCAATTTCTATTACCTAATTTGACACGGACAAAGTCGCGGGCACAGTTAATCTAATATATGAAGGAATCCTTAGTAAGTAGTTCATTGAGTAGAAGAACGGACTCCGCTAGGCTATCCTTGCAAGTTGCAGCACAATAATTAGATTTAGTATAGTACCTCCATAGCAACACAGAGCATTCTTATGCCGGAGCCAGACATAGCTTCATTTGAATTATCATGTAGTATGGCCGGGAACTTCACGAAAGTTTGTAGATTTCAAGGACAAAAATGTACAAAAACTTTTGAGTTATGTATGTTTGGCTCCGGTATTATAGCAAATAAGAGCATCACTACATTATTCTTATTATTTCTTCAATTAGGCGAAGTAACGTGCATAGGATAACAAATAAGAATAGTATTACAATATTCCTAGAGCAGTAGATACTGAGAAACTTATTATCATGAGTCCTTTAAGTCTTATACAAATCATTGAAAGGACTTGATTATCTTAAATCCGTTGAAGCTGCTTACAAGAGAGTCCATTAGCTCAGATTAAGATAAGTACCACTTGTAAGTACCGCCGGGTTCGAGTACATCGCAAATAGACGGATTGTTATCTCAAAGTTGCGCGTTTTTTTCTTTAAGGGTCAGTTCGTGCTGAACGGAAAAACGCCCGGACAGTTTACATCTGTCTCCTGGATTTAATTTGACTTTTTTTTCGATTCGATGTCATTCTTGATTCAATCTTGATTTTTACCGACCCAGATCCAATTTAAATCGAAAAAAAAATCGTCTGTATTCAAGAGCTAGTAACTGCATTGGATTTTTTGGTAATTTATAACAAACAGTGAAAAGTAAAGAAACCAAAATTATCAATTGATGTAGTTTCTCATTTCAGCCAGCGCTTTTGTTGATTTCACATTGTTCTGAGTACTTTACAAGGTACTCAAACTCGATTGATTTGTAACTCGTTTCTATCCAGATTAAGCCAGGTCTTCTATGTTACTAACATATCACCTCTTGCGTTCAGTATTGATGATGACTTCATGTATTGCTTTCCGTTGGTGCTTTATTTCATGTCACATATTCTCAAAGCTAATTTTTCCTCTCTGTTTGAATTGCGGCCAGTAAACGCTCAAGAATGCGCGAGGACTTACCCGCTATATCTGAACTGACCCTAAGACGTTTGCGAGCGGTTTCCAGAAGTGGTGTAAAAAATGTCGTGGTGTTGTTTGCTCGCATGGTTATCAGGCGATTGGTTTTAAATTTTATTATCTCTTAATTCTAATAAAATATTTTTTTTATTTATATTATTTTTTAGAACCCTAATTTCTATACTAATTTACTTAGTAGTAAACTTGAGCTTTGCAACATCACTTGTCAAAATTTAAAATATTCAAAAAGAATTGAAATAAAAAATGAAACTACTGTTCTCTTTTAATTATTTATTATACACATGGATAAAATTTAAAAGCATGTGACGTCACGTGTTGGGGGACGATTTTTAAATTTCTGTGGCGTGATTTATTAGTAAGGCCTTAATAGTCTTAAGTAAAAATTTTGATTTAATAGGAAATTGCTTGGTTGTGGTCTTTTAAGCGTTTTGACGCGATGTCAGACATCGAGGCAGGGGAATACATGAGATTTATACTATCAGTGCTGTCGCAGGTCTCATTACCTCAATAAATAGTCCAGGAGGCACTGCTGACAGAGATCTTATGAGTTATGACACAAGAGGGGGGAGGCAGATATTACGAGCGAAACGTCACAAAGAAATACATGTATACGTGTTTGTATAATCATAACGTAAACGTCGAAATGCTCTAAAATTCTCCATTGAAGCATTCATAACTCGAAAACTTTACAACAACAAAAAGTCAGCCTTCCCTGACGGAATATCACTCATTGGAGTGCAAACAACAACTTCGAGACGAAAGAAAAATGTCATTTTTTATGAAGAGTAACCAAACTGCATAATTAATTAATTTTAAAATATCAAAGAAACAAATAAAAATACTAGTAGTCCAAAAATTTACTTGTGCCAGTTAATTTTTTCTGCTCCGGAACGGCGTCAGTAGGCACTCAGGTGCCTGCTGCCTGCACATTTGCCCCCTTGTAACATAAAATAATAATAATAAAAAAAATGTATTGACTTAGTAAATCTTTTAAACCTAATACGAAATTAAGTAAAAACAAAAGGATTTTATATATACGCTTCTGAATTGCGGAGACTACAACTATATCAGGGAGACAATATAAATAAGTAAATAAATAAATACAGGACTATATGACATACGGACGTCTATTCTTAAGGTAGCCAACTTTATGCCTGTGTCATAGGTAACAGCCGCCTGTTATACACAAATATATATTTTTTGAAACATAATTACACACATTTGGGTAATACACCCAGACTCGAGGTGGGAATCTAACTGTCAATTTGGCAAAGATTAGATTGCTTAACAGTATGTCAAAGCAAAATTAAAGATCGTTTGCCATTAAACTTAAGATTCCCGATATGGCAAAGGACAGAATAAATGTAAAATACTTGTATATTTATTGCAAAATTGTATTCAAATTAGTTGTTAAAAATTCTTTGTAGGACTTTTACAATTTGCCATGCAATGGCGTTGCATCTGCAACAAAAAAAATCGCATCTTTACAAATGTATAGGAAAGCGAAGTGGTCTAGAACAAATTTGTATCTCCAATTAAAGTTTATTTTTATTTTATTTTTTATTTTATGTTTATTAGAGAAACAAACAGTAATTACAATACTTAGAGTCTAATATAATATAAGTATCCGTAGCCACCACCCAAACAACTGCTGTAAACATTCTAAAAGGACAAAAACAATATTATAGAATCGTAGCTTATATTGCAACAGTGTGAGTTTTTAGATGATTGATTGAGAAAAATTGTCATCGTGTCAGTTAATTACTGCGAAATTATAGATTCGTTCTGTCATTACGCCCACTAGCACAATTTTAACGATTATTTAAAGAGGTAATGAGTATTATACGTGCTTAAAGCATCGCTTATTTGTTTTAAAAAACATCAAAACAATAATAAATACTTGCAAATATATCGTCTTTACTAATCAATTTAGAGTTCGGACTATGAAAATGCGAATATTCTAGTATTTTACCTGAACCAAGCAAGCTTGCCAATTATGATTTTTTTTCTATTTTAATATAACAAGGGGCAAACGAGCAGCCGGCATTCACCTAAGTGACTACCGATACCCATGGACAATTGCAACCAGATCCAGAGGGTTCGCAGATGCGTTACCGGCCTTTGAGAAATGAGTATGCTCTTTTCGTGAAGGTTCCTAAGTCATATCCGTTCGGAAATAAAGGCGCTGGTAATTGATTCCACATATGAAAAAGTTCTCCGTTCGGAATCTTCCAATTAATCTGTCTTCTTTAGTCCGATAAATAGTTTTCCAGACTTTGAAATACTTTTTAGCTATTATAATTAAAAAAGAACGTTAATTCATTATTACTTTGTGTATAAATGGGCGAGCCCTCCGTCCGATGTCCGCTGGAATAATGAACGATCATTGGTATTCCAGGAATTCCAGGGAGGGCCATAAACCGCTCCAGAGGTGACATAAAACCGCCTTTACAACTTGTCCGTACTTTAATATATCCTCTGATAGTAATTATTTTGAATAGTGTGTCCTACATGAGTGATTTTATTTGATAGTCAAGCTTAGTACTTGAGTTATAATAGTTAGTGTTTATGATCATGTTAAGTATTCTGTGTTGGTATTTTATCTTCATCATCATTATTTTCAGCCCTTGATAACCCACTGCTGGCTAGCATATATAATGTAGCTATCTGTATCTCTTCTATATCAACTATAATTGTGTCAAATTGCATATTCGTCCGTTCGTCTGCCTTACCCTTGCCAAACTCATCCAGCCACTTCCCCTTATTGTTGTACAAACAAAACTACAAAAAATCATAGAACATAATTTATGTTATACAATCAATCAAAAATTATAGATTATATATTATTTTCAACTTTTATAAGCAACTACATGAATAATATTGGGCTTGCAAACACAGTTGAAGCCAATTAAAGTGCATTCATAGATATTTTTTATTTTTTTTTAATTTTTATGTTATAAGAGGCAAAGTACAGTAGGCACTTAGGTGCCTACTGACGCCCATGGACATTTGCACGACCAGAAGGCTAGCAGATGCGTTGCCGGCCTTTAATGACGAGTTTAAGCCACCGGGAAGTCTCACAAACCGATTTTGCGGAACCCTAATTATTTTTCTACAATTAAAGTATTTTACGTTATTTCTTGTAACACCAGCTATGTATAAGTCGCGTCGAAGTCGGTCCAGCCGTTTTATAGTTATAGCGAGAAATGTATCTAATTTGGGGTATATCCCAACAGCAGCGCCACGTACCAGGTCCAGTTTCTCTGCAAACCATCTACAAAATCCGAGGAATAAAGACACAAAATTTCATCCAAATCGGCAAAGTGTTTTAAGAAGAATAGGGTGAAAACTTTGAGGAGTTGAAACGTTGTGAAACGTTGAGGAGGTCGTGGCCTAATCAGTGGTCGGCATTTGATTCGATCGCTAAGTTAAGTTGCTCTGGCTGCGACCGGGTAAGTTCTTTTTCTATAGAAAGACAGGCTATAAAATTTAATTTATTTACAGAAGAGAGAAAAACTATTTATGGCAAACTTTTGTAACACTGTTTGTAGTACATTTTCCCACTAGCTTGAAATTTATTCTATTTTTTTTAAAAGCATAATCCCAAGAATTTGAAAACTTAAAACAGTTTTAATATAATATGATTGCACACAGTAAAATAGAACTAAGAAATAAATAAAAAAGAATTTATGATTTGAAAAAATGGAGTTTTAATGTAACACATAAGATATTTATTATAGCATATTTTGAAATTGTAAATGTTTAAGTATAAAACTATATATTTATATCTTAGTCTCAGACTGTTTTAAATGCTTCTTGCTAGTAGAGATCTTTCTAATCAAGGCTAATGTTTAACAATTAAATAAATGTCGCTTATTTTACGATTATAATTTTTTTTCATCTCATCAGAAATTTCTTTCGAAATTACATTCAGATTTCCCTGGAATAAAGTTAATTTAACAAATTTAATACTTTACTGCATGTATCTTTTAATTCAATAAAAAGGGTGGACGGGGGTTCAAAAGCTTTATGACGTCACAGGTCAACATTAAAAAGATTCAAAAAATATTAAACTGCTGTTTTGTTTTAATTTTTTAAAGTACATGCATAAAATTGCAACATTTGTGAGCTTACACTAAGGGAGAGGGCATATAGAAAGTGTGAAAATCTGCGACAAGGTGAAGGACGGAAGGCACGTAAAACAGTGGGACCCGATTAATGTCACTTTGTGATATTAATCGTAAGGTTGTAGAGATCGTGAGGTTTCCGAGGATGACGTCAGATGGCAATCGGTCATCTTATCTCGCCCCGCAGCCAAATCCTTTGCAATCTAACCGGACCCTGGTATTTAACCGGGATAACGCTAGGAAGCGGAGATAGAAGAAGATATCGTAAATTTTTGCTTCACGTATATAGAAGTCAAAATTTCTATAAAATTAATTATACAAAAGAAAATCTGAAATATCATAGGTGTAAAAGAGAGACATTCTGCATCTTCACCTTTTGTGAATAAAGAATAGGGGATTTTTTTCAAAGCTGAGAAACTTTAGCAATAGCCCATTTATCGAGGAAGCCTATAGGGTCTAAATCATCAAGCGAACATTTTTCACCTAATTTTACCTGGACGAAGTCGCGAAAAGCCACTAGTTTATAATAATAATTATGCTAAGGGAATTTATGTTAATATGTAATAATCCTTTATAGCAAGATATAGCTTTATATAAAAATTAAATAATAGATTTATTGGGTAATTTATAACATGTTATGTATTAATTTTCTGTGTAGTCTTAATTATATTACTGCTATATTTTTGCCTTAGTTGTCAAACCGTAATTAGACTTAACCTTAATGCTATCTAATTAAAAAATAAACTATTATTAATCTGTCTGAAGTTATGATGTAATGTTATTCCCTTGACCCCAATGGCCTATGAAGACTATCTATTTTTAGTCGACTTTTTAACTAGGTTTTTGACAGGGCTGTATCTTTTTGCATTCTTTAAAAGTGTACTGTATATGAACTAGAATAATGTCATTTCGTTCATAAAGCCGTGATCTAAAGATATCTACAGACTGAGTCGTGTAGGTCATAAACGTAAAAATACCTAAAATCTCGAAAACCGCTTACGTACTTAGATTAATATTATTAAGGAGTGTCTTCTTCCTAGCGTTATCCCGGTTAAATACCAAGGTCCGCTTAGATTGCGAGGATTTGGCTGTGGGGCGAGTTAAGATGACCGATTGCCATCTGACGTCATCCTTGGAACCCCACAATCTTTACAACCGGCCTAGCACGAATAATTTCATCCTAAATACAGTCGAATCTGTTTTCCGCGACGTCGCGGTCATCCGCGTAAAATTATACTTGCAAAAGACTTCTTGAACCTGGTCAAAAATTCGTTCTTACCGGACTGCTACTTCTACTAACTATTTTCTTGCCAAATTTCACCTTTGTACATTCCGCGGTTTTCGAGATTTTGTAATCGATGCCCTTTCGATTTATTTATATAGATGCCCATTTAAAACTGAAGTAACGCATTAGAAAATTTCCGTACAATTGGAATTATTTGTTTCAATAAAATTGACGTGAAAATATTAACTTTAAAACATTGGTATATTAACAATAACTTCGTCCAATGTTAATTGACTGCACAAACTCTTCAGCTTTATATATTAGTATAGATAGATTAGCATTTGACAAAATCGGTAAAATCAGTTCTCCTTGTGGATCTGCAAAATGTTTATTGAGCAAACTCTCATCTAAACTTCTAAAGCTGAAGCAATGTTATAACTTACATGTCCATTTAAAGACGTACTAGGAAAGGGGTAGATATGAAGTGAAACAAATGTAATTTATTTGAAATTTATTTATGTAGTCAGACTTCTTTTGGTTTTCAAAATTTTTTAAAACGAAAACTTATTGCCTTGGGTATTTTTGTTATAAATGCATTATTTAACAGTGGTATGTACATGTGGCGGTATCCATAAATAAAAACGACTGAGGCTCGATATAAAACTCATTTATTTACTAAATCAAGGACTTGACTTCAAAAGATTCAATCGATAAATATGAGAAAACTGATTTGGAAAAGTTGAGCCATCGAGATACAGTAACAAAAACCTTGCCGAAAAATACTGACTCTATTAAATTTATTTGGTTACAATAAATTAGTCTGATAGAACTTTACAATTATTATAGTAGTGTCAAGATTAAAGTGAATAACTCCAAGTATTTTCAAGATTAACTTCAATAAAAACAAACCTAAACGCAAATTATTTTTCGTGACATTTGCCTTAGATTATGCCATTCGTCTTTTCCTGTGAATATAATAAGCAGCTAATAAATAAATATTTATCTGTAAGCAAGGAAAGATTAAATTTCGGTGGTGGAAAGGAGGGACTGAAATTCTAGCGGGACATAAGCCTCATCGGGAGCCACACAATATCAATATTAGCAGAAAAATTTCTAATGTTTTGAAATTTTAATTTTCGCGTCTCATATTTGATTGAGCGAATAAAGTTTCAAATCTCCCTCTTCAATGTAAACGATGACCGTAAACTAGTTTTTAGTAAAACAAATATTAATAAAGTACAATGAATATAAAATTTTGAGATTCTAAGAAACGATCTTCTAAATTAGCGTATACGAAACATAAAATCTAATGTGAAATCGCAAAATTATTCTTTCATATATGAAATAACAAATGTGGGAACTTCCAAAATTTCCATTAAAACTTAATCACAAATATTTATTTATCTGCATTTCTATGATAATTATTAGTTTTATTAAGACATTGATATATTAAATATAAATAAATAAACATAACATATTTCCGTCTAAGAAACCGGTCAGTGATTGCCTTTATGAATCCATTGTGATTCATACAACGCCTGGTGGCTAAAAAATATTTTTTTTAATTTTCTACAGTTCATTGGCCGATATAATTTAGTTTGGTTTTAGTGGCAGATAAGGAAATATACGTAAGGTAATTTTAGCCGAAAACCAGGACCAAAAAGCAGCAATCCAAACTCAAAGTATGCCAAAGAACCATGAAAGGCAGCATTTTAGGTGTTAAAAGAACTGACCGAGTTCGCAACACCACCCTGCTTCCATGTTAAGCTGTAACACTTTTTCACATTAAAAAGGGAAAACAATGTCGATTGGGCAATGTTTTGCGAGTAAAATTTCACCAGTTAGCACTTTTACTGATGCAAATAACCTTTAACAACACTTACAATGTATGTATTATAGCCCGAGATCCCTGGGTCGTAAGATGTAACTTATTTTCTAAAGGATGAAATCTTAGGTTCTCAGAAGTTTCATGCACTTATTAACAACTGTATAAGACGGAAACTGAAAAAAAGTATAAGACTTGTAAACTGTGGCCCATTGGGAGGTACCAAATGAGAAAAGTGGCTAAAAATAAGAGCTGCTTAACAATTTTTTTTAAAGTTTCTTATTTTTTACGTCTGATCTCTAAAGTTAACATGGACGTTGGGAGTCACGAGTGATTATTTTGCTCCAATAACTTCAAGTCCTTGGAGCATTCCCCAACTTCCTCATAATTAAACCTTTGTCACGGCGGGACACTCAAGTGTCGGCACATCATTATCGCTATCCGAAACTAGTTTCTGAAATGTAGTACAAAGTTACTTTATATACAGACTTATATAGTTCAGATGGTTAGAACAAAGGAGGATGTTGTGAATGAATCAAAGGACGTCATTTGAGTCGATCGCTAGGATAAGCAGCTCTTACCATGGCTGGATGATAAATTGCAGAGGAGTGATATTAGTCCTAGGATTATAGAGACTGTGAGAGTTTCGGGGATGACGTCAGACGGCAGTGTGTTATCTTAACACGCCCCTCAGCCACATCCTCTGCAATTTAAGTAGACCCTAGTTCTCTAGACTGGGATAGCGCTAGGAAGAAGAAGAAGGTTAGTACAATGTTATCTTACTATACGTAGTTGTAGTTTTTCAAGTCACTTTATATATATAGATTTGATTTTCATAGCACAGGGCTGGTGAAGGCCTCCTTAGTCCTTTTCCCCCTCCCATATGTATCTTTGCAAGGTCATGCGTGACCTCTATTTCTATACAAATATTTCCAAAATGCAATACAAAGCAACTTTTCTTTTTTCTTTTATATGTTTTCATTTCTTATGTGTTCTTGTGGTGTACAATAAAGAGTATAAATAAATAAATAAATAAACTTTCCATAAGGAGGTATATACATTTAGTAACGGTAATTAATACAAACTAATCTTCTATACAGAGCTGTAGTTAGAGTGTACAGTTTATACATAATACAGTTCCGATATGTAACATAAAGTTGCCTTCTATATTCACATAAACAGTAACTTACAGAGTTGTTTAGTATTTAACTGTATGTCGAAAAAGTTTTTCACTTAGTATTCTGCATATTTAACGAAAAATAGTTTAATTACAATTATAAAAATTATTGACATAAAGAAATTATTGAGTAAAAAAAGAAACACAGAGTCTATTTCCCTTCCTAAGTTTTTGTTGTTAGAAGACGTAACAATAATCCTGGGTTTTTCGCTACAAACAGCAATAAATCAAAAATCCTCAGCGAAATAAGACAAGTGACCAAATAAATCTTCGTTCGACGTTAATAAGATAGTTTTCAAAGCTTATGGTCCGCTGTGTGATTTTTCTTTCTTTATTTACTTGCTTCCTGTATAAAAAAGATTTTATACGACTAAACAATAATAGCGGTACGTAGTTTATCTTTTAATCATCATCTTTGTTTTGCAATATTTACATAGTGCAAAACAAAGTCCCTTCCAGTTATTATACGCTTAGATTTTTAAAACTATGCAATAGATTTTAATGCGGTTTCTACAAGGAAATAATGTGATTCAAGAGGAAGGTTTATAATTATATATAACACGTGTATCTCAACATCGAAGCCCGGACGGGTTTTATTTTTGCCTCTGATAGGTCCCGTCCTGCGAATGCATTTCAATCTGAAGGGGCTATTTTTGTCAATTCGAGCAGGCTGGATCTTTTGTACTCACCCGCCTCTTGTTCCGCAGCCACAGAGCTTCAAAAATCCAGACGAGTAGTTCTAGGATCGCCTGCAACCGGAAGTAACCGTAGTCTTCCGACCTTAGACAGGCAACGCCGAAGAGATTCATTCTCACACTGGCCAGCCGATCGCACTCGCACAACTAGTACCCCATCGTTTCTGTTACTGTTCCTACTATGTCAGGTCCTGCAAATTGCAATATAGCTTAAAGTCATTCGAAACAGAGTCGCCCTCGTTCCTTAGTGACCCGTAAAAAACGCCATCACGTATCTTAACTGTTTCCCACTTAAACCCAAAATGCTTTTACAGAAACTAGTCCTTAAGTTAAACCCATAAACAGCTTGCAGCATGTGTGAGCCCACTTGTTGCTCTCTACTCCGCTAGAGCTAGCTTCTTAGCCCTGTCCTGAAGCACCGCCGCATTAACATTATAGGCTAGCGGCACGCCCGGCTTTAGCTCTATCATACCAAGTTCAGGGCTCTTCCTAGCAAGCTCATCCACCCAGTCATTTCAAAACGAGGAAAGTTTCTAGTGTTAAATAAAAATCTCGTGCCAACATGTATTTCCGTGATAAACTCAAACACTACTGAACTTAAAACATATACTAGCTATCTCGATTTTTTACCTATGATTATTATTTATTGAGAACTAAATGCTTAACACAATAATTGCATATATTCAATAGTGAGCAAGCAAACGTTTATACAGGACACCGTCTGCCGGGTCCGCTAGTTAACAAAAAGTCACACATGTTCACTATTGTTAACAATTGAATTTAACGTCAAAAATCACTTGGTACAAAAATACGCAGCTAAAAACTTTATCCTTAAATAAATGGAAACTTTAGTATTATAAATAATAGCGTATTAGGGTTTCTCTTAAGTGAAATTATCTTGTTATCTAAGTAGGATAATGTCCTCCAGCTGTGAAATCTCAGGGCGGCTTTAAAAATTCATGCAATTTTGTTGGAACTGCAAACCATTACAACTCCCCGAGACACCCAAGCGTAATGTTTCGATAGCAATTTTTATAAAACATATTGTTATATTTTAGAACTTAGACTATCGTGAGCGGAATTCACACTAATTATAAAAAACCCTTTTTATAAGCTCTTATGAACGTTAAATGTATAATACAATGATTTTTTTTAATCGTTTAATAATTTGGTGATAAAATTTACAACTTAAAAGCTAAGGTTACAAGGATTCCTCGCGCCCTGCACTGAGAAGTGCCCGCAAAAACTCGGTAATTTTTTTATCTATTATAAAGGTGAAGAGTTCGTTTGTTAGCTTGGACGCGCTAATCTGCGGAATTACTGGTCCGATTTGAAAAATTATTTCAGTGTTAATTAGCCCATTTATCGAGGAAGGATGTAAGCTATATATTATCACGCTAACATTGAATCTATTATTCTAACTGATTTTACGCGGACGAATTCGCGGGCAAAGCTGAAATTAATACCAAATACTGAGATCGGAGGATTGTTGAAGCTATGAAAAAATTAACTCTCTAAGTTGAAATTTTCTACGGAATCAAAAGATAGACCCATTTATATTCCGTTTCCCATAAACTCGCAAGGGGAACCTAAATGTATAGGAATCTTGTTAAATAATGATATTTAGCGCATAACTATACACAAATATACAGAGATTTTCGCTAAAATCAAAGATTAGTAAATAAATATATACAGAAGTATATGACACACGAAACAAAATAACAGAATGGAAAGGACCAATAGGGAAAAGCAACGGTGGGAGCTCTAAAAAGAGATGGGCAGATGAGATAATAGCGATAGCGGAAAAGAATTGGAAAGAAAAAGGACAGGACCGAGAAATGCCGATAAGACCGATTTGGATAAAATTTTCTGTATATATTTTAAGGGTTTCGTAGATATTTTGCAGATAAATTGGAGCACATAGATGGCGCTGCTGTCGGTTTGTATGCGGAATTAGGTTTATATACCCCAAATTTGACACGTTTCTCGCTAAAACGCAAAAACGGCTAGGCCGAATTTAGTTATGAATGTTTTGTGTTATTTCCATAATTTCGGGGAAAGTTTAAGAAAAAAAGAAAGAAATTAAAACTCAAAAGAATCTTCTTCTTCCTAGCTTTATCCCGGCCTAGGACCTGGGTCCGCTTAGTATTTATGAATTTTGTTCTATGATAAGTATCGACATAGATAAAAAATAATTTCTTAAGTCACCAATTTTTGCGACTTATAGTGAACCATTAGAAGACGCTGAATAAATATTGTACATTTAATATCACATGAAAGAAGTTTAAAAATCGTACATATTTATCTGCCTAACGATGAGAGACATTAGACAGATAAATATGTATAACTATACATTTACGACAAAGTTGCATATCTCGTGTCTATTAGAAAAATAATAATATGGGGATAAGAATTTTTATCGATAGTTTTTGAGCTTTACTCGCGGACTCGACAGACGTTGTCTTTTCCGACTTGAGGGTCGTCTTATAATAGACTCTTAACCAATGAATTAATTTATTTTTCATAAAAACTGACACTGGCAGACTGTTTATTATGTAATAATATTTTTTTATAATCGATTGGAAATGTTTGTATTGTTTCATTCTGTAATAAAGGAGCAAGGCATTGCTCAAAGTTTTTGTCCATTTTTAACCTTGAAGTCCACAAAGTACTACAGAACTTTGTGAATTTGCGCAAAGTTCTCGGCCACGCTACATGATCATTGAAATGATCATTCAAAAGAAGCTATCTCCGTCTGGCTATCTGTCTGAAGTCTGGCTCCGGCATGACGGATGAATCTGAAGTGCTACTTACTTTTATTATCCCTCTTGTTATTGGCAAAGTAATTTCTGTTTCTTTCTTATCTCATGTGAGAAAGAGGTACTGGTACCCGGACGCGCCGGCCCAATTCGGCTACAAGCATGGCGCTACCTCTAATACTAGGGGTCTACCTTGTGGACGGACAGACGGACGGACGGCCAAGCGAAATCATAAGGGTTCCTTGTAAGGGAACCCTAAAATTGAGCATAAAGAGGTCATTAATAGATATTTAACTCTGTTGACTAATAAACGTTAACTCTTAATTTTATTTGAAATTTACAATTTATAAATAAATATGTACTGGACTATATGACACACGGACGTTTGTTCCTAAAGTAGACAACTGAATGCCTGTGTTTTAGGTAACAGACGCCTGATATACACAAATATTTTTTTAGAAATACATAAATATAAATACATACATATGGATAATACACCCAGACTCGAGGTGGGAATCGAACCCACGACCCCCGGAGCGGAAGGCATGTATGTATTTCAAATAAAAAAGGAAAAGAATACATTTGAGTATAACAGGCGTTTGTTAACTATAACACAGGCATTATGTCCTACGTATTTATTGATTTAATTTCAAATACATTACTTTTACCGATTTTTGTCATTCATTCTTGTTTCGTTTTTAATTTACTAAGTATTGACAAAAATAAAAACCACGGGCATGTGCGGGCCAGACTCACGCAATAAGGGTTCGGTACCTTGACGTAATACTTTACCAGGCTATTATAAGATTTATTTTAATTTGACAAAGTCAACGATAATTTTTGTTTTTGTAACGCAACTATAAATTAACGGTTTTCGGATTGTTTTTCTTTACTTGTGCTACAAGATGTAGCGCATTCTTTCGTCGATGTTCGTGGCTGAGTTTTCTAGCTACAAATTGGACTATTTCGTTCGCGCCTCACCAGCGACCATTCACCACTTATACAGTCCACTAAAACAACTAAATTTCCCCTACAGTATCATTAACTCACTTTAAGCTTAAAACGTAATCGGTCAGTCTATTATTTAGCGTGCGATATGTTTAATACAAGCATACCTAAATTGCACCCATACAAAGCCAGTCTGGTCGTTAGTGATATATAAAAATGTAGGAAACTTGAATTAAGTAATTTATTCGTAGATTTTTTTCAAATCCGTTGTTAACGGAACATTATTGGCTTGTAACGTATTAATACTTTTTTTTTAAATTTCCATTACTCCCTCTATATGAACTACCATCGTGCCAAATTTCATAATCATCATCCGACCGCACAATTTTCGTAAAAGGGTACCTAAAATTTTCGCTTTACGTATTATATATAAATCTGTGTGTGCTTAAAACAAAAAACCCTCAAGAAAAGAGCGTACTCATTTCTCAAAGGCCGGCAACGCATCTGCTAACCCACCGGTGTTGCAGTTGTTCATGGGCGTCGGAAGTCACTTTGGTGAGTACCAGCTGCTCGTTTGCCCCTTGTTATATAAAAAAAACACTTAAGAAATAAACAAGAGTAATTCCAAGAACTATTCTTGGAATTACTCTTGTTTATTCTACTTCTTATTTGAAGTACTGGAAAATATATTTAATAAGGCTCATGAAAATCGGTCCAATCGTTTTACAGATTAAATTAAAAAACCAACAAAACGTGATAAATTGAATTTTGTTCTATAAAAAGAGATATTTAAGAAAGAGTAGCAACATATTTTTATTTATTTTATATTTTTACATTTTAAGATTAAAACTTTTGATAAATTTTACCAACACTAGGACAAATGCCATGTATTGTTTATAAGAGACGTTCACTGCTACCTTACAAACGAGACGACAGTTGCGTCCAGGATGCACTTACATAAATATAATTAAAATTACATAGTTACACATCTTTTTTATTCAATGAAAAAAAGGTTAATATATGGCACAGCAGTGTACCAAAGAAAATATACTCTATAATAAACATTAAAAAATATGAGACTTATTATTTCTTATTACGTATCATAAAAAATATTTGTATAGTACATGCGCTTGTTACCAGGCATTAATTGGTCTACTATAGGAACAGACGACCGTGTATATATATATATTCATTTAATTTTTATTTATAATTTTAAAATTTAATTTTATATATTAAGAGGAGGTCGTGGCCTACTAATAAGTGGTCGGCATTTGAGTCGATCGCTAGGTTAAGTTGCTCTTGCTGCGATCGGGTGATAAATAGGTGAACCGTTCTAGCACTGGTTTATATTTGATCTTCGACCTCGCCCGTTTTTCGGATGTCACGTAAATAGTGAGATCTGATTAATGTCACTGTGATATTAGCCGTAAACTAGTTGTTTCTCGCGACGTCCGCGGTAAAGTCCCTAAACATCCTTAATCAAACCCTATCGAAAAATCCGTTCTTAGCGGACTACTAACTATAAGCTACGTTTACGAGATTTCGTGTTAGGTGACCTTTCGCTTATATATATTAGTAACGAAAAGTGTCAACTTCCTACACTATCTCACTTAATACAGGGACTTTGATATATTTTTTCCCATGATTTTACTTATAAATTCATGAAAAGTGCATTTTATTGATATATGACCTATACTTTTCTTATATTTATTATTTTATAGATACCAAATAGAGCAATACCGAAAAAACGGTACACTGGATAAAATAGAACAGATATATGAGAAATACTGCAATAGTAAGAGGAATAAATGATTTTATTATTATTTTTAATTTAAATTATAATTAAACCTAACAATACATAAGACTGGTTTGGCTGTATCATTTTTAGTTTTATTGAACACTGGTCGATCAGTGTTTGGTTTAGAATAGTGATAATTGTTGCTTACTTCATGATTTTAATTTCTTTGTAAATCTAGCCAAATCACCAATTTAAAAGCTCAACTGTAGAAGGGCGTACTGAAAGCTGTAAGGTGCTTAATTGGAATCCCGACCAAGCAATGCCACTGCCTGGTTGTACAAGTTTTTAAACGAATATTTTTTAAACAAGGGGCAATCGAGTGGGCTGCGTTCACTGGAGTTTACTAACGTTTTTGGACAAGTGCAACACCATGGGGCTGCAGTTGCGTTGCCGGCTTTTGAGGAATGAATATGCTCTTTTTTTAATATATAACAAGGTGCAAACGAGCAGGCGGTACTCTTAAGTGACTACCGACGCCCAAGGACAACTGCAATAACACCAGGGGATCGCAGATGCGTTACCGGCCTTTGAGGAATGAGTATGCTCTTTTCTTGAAGGTTCCTTAGTCGTATCCGTTCGGAAATAAAGACGCTGGTAATTGATTCCACAGAGGAATTGTGCGAGGTATAAAGTTTCTTGAAAATCGCACGGTTGTGGATTTTAGGACATCAAGGTGGTGAGAGTGAAATTTCAGATTCTGGCGACATGTCCTGTGGAAGCGCTTGAAGAGAATATGAGTTATACCTAAATTATTATTTGTTTATTAAAGGTGTTTATTGTTTAATTTACGGTAAAGTACAGACATTTAAGCAAAACGGATAATTAAATTTGTGTACATTTTTAACACGATGGATGGAAAAAAACGAAACAACAGTTTATTAATGAAAATTAAACGCAACCGGAAATATGCGAGTCAACGAAAAGAGAAAACTGCAATTAAAAACTTCATAACACCAATGGGTGTTTCGGCTCGGTTGTCACGTGATTCCCGGTAAGGCGACTGCAATAGACCTGAAATATAAAGTGATAATTATTATTTCCTTCAGCTAAATGATGTCCACTTCTTCTTCTTAGCGTCAGTTCCGTCTTGTGTCCGCGTTCCTAATCTTCTTCCATTTCGTTCTACCCCGGAAATCCTCTTATAAAAGATCCCATCTCTTTGTATCTTTTCTGGCAACGCCTAACCATGGTACTCTCGGTTTTTCCCTCCTACGTTTGCCAGGTATGTTAAGTGTCAGTGTTCTATTGCTTATTGTATTCAGACGGTCTCCATTTGACATGAACATACCATCGTAGCCTTTTCTGCAGCTTATTGGCGATGTGGCGTTCACTGCTCAACAACAAAAAAAACTATTTAATATCTATATCGATTATATCATGTAAATAAATTCACCAATAAAACAAAGCATAGTCAATATGTAACCTGAATGTTATACAGCAACATTTACACAGTGATATATGGGTGACCAATTCTGAAACCGGTTTTTTCAAATATGCGACCTCCACCAGTTTTTGGAAAGCACGTAAAACAGTGGGTCTCGATTACTGCCACTGAGTGATATTAGTGGTGAGACTGTGGGGATTACGAGGATGACGTTAGAGGCAGTCCATCGTAATTCGCTCCACAACCACATCCTCTGCAATCGAATCCAGGTGTTAAACGGGGTTAACGCTGGGAAGAAGAAGAATGGGTATTGAATTTAGTAGCTTTAATGGAAGTAGCGCCACTGCGTATTACCAAAAACAACGTTGCATTATGGCACATGGGCGCAGATCATACTATGAAAAATTCATAACCCCCGCCACAGATCAGCGCTGCACTCACAGATATTATGGTTGCGAGGATGCCTGCCTGCTGAGGACGTCATGTTTTGATTCCGAGTCACGTCATGTAAAATGCATGAATACAGGAACTTTAAAAAGGAAGAGAATCGCGTCTACGTGTGCCGGTTATACGAGCCTTTTATGAGGTTTCGGTGTTTTGTTTATGTTTTATGTTTGTAACGCGTCCATTGCTTTGTACGGCTCGAGTGCTAAGTTGTACTCTAGTATTTCTGCAGCAGTGTGATACGACTCTTTAAAGAGCTTTTGTTAATACTTTATTTCTCTAAAACATTCACTGCTGCGTACGATTCGAATGGCAAGGTGTACGCTAATATTCGAGAAGCAGTGAAATACGACCCCTATAAGAGCTTTTGTTAATATTTTATTTATTTAAAACACTAAAACATTCATCGCTGTGTGCGATTTGAGTGTCAAAGTATACACTCGTTCACGTGCAGTTATGTAATACGAGCCTTTTATGGCGTTTGGGTATTATGTTTTATATATCAAATAAATCAATGCAGTGCCGGAGATTTTAATGCGAAAAAACTGTTTTTTGAGGTGTTTTAGAATTCTCTTTCCTAAGACAGGAGTGGGTGGAACGAAGCACCTTCTTCAGCTACAGAGACTCACCAAAAAAAAAACGACTAAAATGTTTTCACATATAAAGATATTGTAAAGAAAATTTATTCGTTCTCCATTTTGGAGTTGTGAAAGTAAGATAATTGCTCGGATTTGACGCAGTCACGCTCTGTCCGTCGTCGCGGTTAGACGTCACGTTGGGAGAAATCGTAACAGCATTTTGTAAAGAATCCCGTCATTGTAACAGACAGAGAGTTTTGTATAACGTTTCGATTTTATCCCAGGAGCGAATTTTTCATTATATTTTGTTGATATTCGTTATTTTTTATTATATTGTATTTTTAAAGAATAATAGAAATATTAAAATGCACGTTGACAATAGTATCAATATACTAAATATTTTCATTGTCACTACAGATAACTTGTGTTAGGACTAGCTGCGTCGTTAACTTAGCGGGATTCGAACCGAGCGCCTCTAGGATTTCACTCAAAGGTTCTACCATTGAGCTATCGTGACTTTTGTTTGAAACGGCACATCTGCGTAATTTGTTGGTCTATGGTAACGAGTCGTCGGGAATATTAACGCGGCAGATGCGTCATACACAATGAGAATTTTGAAATTAACTGCTCACATTTTGGGATATTTCATCGTGTATCAGCGGCGGTTCTTTTGAACCGACTTCAAAACGGGGGATTTGCAAAACAATTGAATTGCTTTGGTAAGTAGAAAAAATAGAAAGATAAATAGCCATAGATCTGCCATGTCTACATCTAGCAATTTTCTTCGCTCGGGCTATTTTTTTGCTACCACGTATCTATGGTTAGGTATATATAACACAATATTTGTACAACATTTTACCTCGCACAATTCCCCTGTGGAATCAATTATCAGCTTCAGTATTTCCGAATTGATACGACTTAGAAACCTTCAAGAAAAGAGGCCGGCAGCGCATCTACAGGCCTTCTGGTCGTGCAGATGTCCATGGGCGACGGTAGGCACATTAGGCAAAGGTGTTGACCTAATAGAAGCCCAATGCGTGTTAGCGAACTTCGTTTGTGGGATCAAACATATGGATACCTAATGCCGGTGTCAGATATAGTTCAAAGTGTTTGTACGTTTTTTTTCCTTGAACACTACAAAACTTTGCGCAGCTACACAAGTCTCTGGCCACACTTCATGATCATTGAAATGGTCATTCAAATGAAGCTATGTCTAGCTCCAGCATAAGTAGCTGAAGACGATGCGATCGCGCGAAATCAATTAGGACATTTGATTGTGTTGTTTTTGCTAAATAAGAAAACTGTTACGTGACGCATTTCAGGTCACCTTCTTTACCATTGAACTATAGAGTTATTAATGAGATCTCGACAAAAGCCAAGCAGATCGGGGATTAAACCTGGTCCTTACAAATTTCCACCACTGCAATTGAGTTAGGTAAGCTTATAACAGACCTTTTCTTCTCCACCTTAAACTCTTTTTTTTTGAAGTCTAAAATGTACAGTACTCCCTCATACATTCTCTTTTTCCTCTTTCTTGTCTTGTGGTTCAAAGGGAATTAGTTGCAGTTAGATCTTAAATATTTTTTAATGTTACTCTGCCCAACTATTGGAACTTTCTTATTTGCCGTTTATAACATTCACGCCGAACTGAGGCTAAAACGCCTGGAATTGATTTGAAACATCAACGCACAGCCGTTACTCACCTGTTATTGAGATTACGCAATGGATCAGAACAGTAATTTCTTTTTAATTAACTTTTGTAATATGTGTGGGCCCCAGATGCCTGTAAATAAATTTTATTATTTTTTAGTTTATTTTTATTAAAACCCAATCAACTGCAAACGTTTATAGTTTAATATCGCTGTATTGTATAATTGACTTCAAAATGCATGTCAATAATTACAGCGCTTCAAATAAATTAAACAAACAAATGCACTTAATATTGGATAAGGGCACTTGATATTGACATTAGATCGATCCATGTCATGAACAATCTTTATTCACTTTACGAATAACCTTTGTAGTCTATCTCCTGATGATGCTTCGGTGTCGAAGCGAAACGTGCGTTGAGGCACATCGGAAAGTCAGTGTAGTGCTGATACGGAATTCTTTTTTAATGTAATGAAATAAAAATTAATTCGACAAAATTATAGTAAATCTCTGTTCTGTTTTTTTTACCTATTTATATGAATATTTAAAAAAAGTTCTTATTTTAATAATAACCGCAGTTTGTCAATAGTGCAGGTAGTGCAGTTCTAGTCTATGGGCACCGGTAGTTACTCAAGTGAATTGGCTGCCTGTTTGCTCCTTATACAAAGTGACTGGTGAGACACTTAGAATACTTAAGGAGGGTAATCTGTACTCGATTCTCGTTATAATTATATAATAATAGGTACTTAATTTTTGACTAAATTTCCTTAACATTAGTTAGTGTGAGCTTACGTTGTGTGGTTAATTTGCTGTTTTTTATTCCGAATGACAACGTCATTCCATTCTTCTTATAATCTTAATGCAATGTATGTCACCAGCCAGTACATTACACTTGTTTAATTATGTTCTTAACCGACTTCAAATAAGGAGGAGGTTCTCATTTCGACAGTATTTTTTTTATGTTTGTTACCTCAAAACTTTCGACTGGGTGAGCCGATCTTGATGAAACCTACGAGCTTCTGCGTACCCCCCTCTTTCTATTCCCCCCGCTCCTCCCCCCTAAAGCCGTGCTTCTTGTCGTGTGGTCCCATTCAGTTTGAAGTCCGTTTTTTTTTATCCTTTGTTATTTCTTTTCAAACACGTTAAGTTTTCCATATTCGGCCGTAAAGTTTTCTCATTTCATATAGTCCTGTATATATTTATTTATATTTAAGCAGGATATTTTTAAAGTACGCATTGAAATCTGCAATTTAAAAAAACACATAAATTTTTTTCAACACATAAAGTGGCTCTAATTTCACCGCAATAAGGCACATAATGACAGCTGTAATCGAACTGACTTTTGTGACTTTTTCATTGCTATTACTCACAAGTGAGTTATAGATTTTTTTTATATTTTATTAGTTGAGTTGCCTTGTTCTTAAAATAGTTTCTATACAAAAAGGTCGTGTTCAATAGTACAAACAAACGAACCCTTAAGCTTTACATATCAGTATACATAAAAGCGAAAGTCACATATCAAGAAATTTCAAAAACTGCGGGACATGAATATAAATGTATAAAATTTGGTACCCTTATGTACTTTGTAGAGATTTTCTTTATGGCATCTTAAAATAATAATAAGTTTACATATTGGGGGCTGCTCCCAAAGTGAAGTGGAGTGAGTGATTTTTTTTTTCTTTCAACTCTATCTTGTGGGCTATCATATAAAGCTCTTTTAAAATATCACATGCGGAAAAACTCATTAGGAATTTTTTTTGGGAGAAATCGGACAACAACTTTTATTTAAGAAATATGTTTGAAGTCGAGATAACAAAATGTATCTCGCAGGCACAGATAGACTTACAAAATTGATCTCAGTATATACAAATAAATGTACGAAAAGAAATAAATCAAAAACCAAATAGTCAACGTTGCCATTTTGAGGTTAATCACAAGACTGACTCGACTAGTTCAAAATGACGTGAATGAAGGGGATTGAAGGTAGGGATGACTGACATATCAAAAGGTAACAGTCATTCCCATTCATTCAACGTCATTTGCAAGTGTTTCCGGTTCTTCATTATTAATTTTTACAATAATATATTTCCTATTATAAAATTATAAAATAACTCTATAAATATTGTATTATGTGTAATAATCGTATACAATAAAATATTTATCTATGTCCAATAATATAAAATAAAACAGACTTTAAAATGAGGGTTCCTTTGTAACTAGAACGATTGAAAATAAGATACTAAGAAAATCACAGATGATGGTCAGCCTGGAAATGTACATCAATACTGGCAGCAAGGATACCCCCGGGTTAGACTATTTTCGACTATTTTTTTAATGAGAATAATAACGTTTTACCTTGCCTATATATGCAATTATTTTACTTCGACTGCTGACACGTTCTTAAAATGTGCCCTTTTCCTTCTTCGTGAATTTTCGGAATACTGCATTGTGCTTCTTATAGGTTAATAAATAAGTAAAATTATAAATATCAAATACCTACCGTACTTTAAAAAATATAGTTATCGGCTTAGTGTAATGCAATATATACTTTTAATGATTTAAATAACTTTTGATTTTACTAGCAGAAATCTTAAAAATAAAGAACAACTAGTAATGCACTCTACTAGGCTCCGTAAAATTAACTCAGTTCTGCCCATTATCAGCAACACATCTGTATTCCTTCTGCAAGTGCACTTATCCGAAATCGTAGATAATCAATCAGATGTTTCGCCCAATCATTTGTCCTTGTTATTTATATATCTATACTAATATATAAAGCTGAAGAGTTGGCTTGTATGTTTGCTCGAACGCGCTAATATCAGGAACTGCTGGTACGGTTTGAAAAATTCTTCTTCTTATCGAGAACGGCTATAGGCTATTATCACGCTAAAATTGAATCTATTTTTGTTAACTAATTTTAAGCGGACAACGTCGCTAGCACAGATAGTATATAATATATTAAAGTAAAATCTTAAAAACCGCGGGTCGTACAAAGATAAAATTTGGCAAGTAGATGGGTGACCCATTCTAGCACTGGTTTATATTCGATATCCGACCTCCTCCGTGTTTCGGAAGGCACGTAAAACACTGGGACCCGATTAATGTCACTTTGTGATATTAGTCGAAAGGTTGAAGAGATCGTGGGGGTTCCGAGGATGACGTCTGACGGCAATTCGTCATCTTTACTCGCTCCACAGCCAAATCCTCTGCAATCTAAGCAGAACCTGGTACTTAACCGGAATAACGCTAGACAGTACAATATGATAAGTATAAAATTGTTATGGGAAGCCAAATTTTAGTTTATGTAATGTATGAGATAGTGTTGGTTGATATAAATATTACATATAGACTTGTGTGACGAAAGTGTTTTGTATTATTGTCTTTGATATTGGCCATTGCGAATTTTTAAACTTATTTATGTTATTTTTAACTATTTTTCTTTCTAATGATGCAATTTACTTTAAAGAAACATACCTATGCGACTTAAAAAAATGTTTGCCAAAACTGCCTAGTAATTAATTTATGTTATTATTCTATAATGTGTGATATATTTTACATGTATTATTTAGGCCATAATAAATGTCAGCCTAGAGCGATTTTATGTATATTTGCTTTGTGAAATTGTACTTTAAAGCTTGCGAATGTCACCTATGCGCGATTGTGTTTTAATATACACGCTGCAAATTTACACCTTTTGAATTAAATATATTATGTTTAATCGTACACTAAATGCTCTGTAATTGTTTTGTTTTAAGTATTAACAAATGTAATTACAATACGCCAATAGGTTGTTGTGATTGTAAACATCATTACGTGTCAAATGTTTTGATTTTAACACATCTATCGCATTTCCCCAACATTAAATCGTCTTCTCATATACTACATACTAGCGGACCCGACAGACGTTTCCGTGTATGATACTAAAAAAAATATTCAAATCAATCCAGCCGTTTAGATATAGTATAGATAAATAACGTAGATACTGACTGCAGCGCTATCTGCCGTGATGATTTGTGAATCTAAACCATCCAGAGCGCCACCCAAACGCGTACAAAAAAAACATTCACATCAGTCCAGCCGTTTAGGTGGAGTTCAGTGACATACACAAGTACAGTAGATTTATATAAAGATATTGCGTAAAAGTGTTGCAATTGTAGGATAAAATAAATAATTGTGTTTTTTTTTCGTAAACAAATATTAGCAAAGCCGAATCCTAGTGTTCCCGCAATACTCTAGGATTAATGGGTGTAATGACATTGGCATAAAAATTTCATCTTTTATTTTTTTATCTATTCCGAGAATGTAACGGGAACAGAAAATCACACTTCGGAACCTTTCTAGCTTCGATAAGAATCGAAGCCAGCAAGGTTTTGCTCGCTCTTTGTAATCGCGTTGTATAGATAAAAGCTCCTTAGTGAAATCACAGGAATAAACTACATTATACCGAATTATCGATCGACCGATGTTTGAAGCACGAATAAAACTAATATAGACTCTAATTTATTATTTAAATTTAATGACAAAACTTGACGAACGATATGTTCCAGAACCATATTATCTGTCTAGATAGTGAACACGACTGATATATATAATCGGTTATATATAATGCAACTCGACAGAATACGACGTGTATTCTGTACATGTTAATAAAAACTGGAAGGCAATAAACAATAAATCCACACATTTCTATATTCGGGTATTTGTTACGCCTTTGCAAATATTATTACAACAAATTTTAAAGGAAACATCACATATATATATTGGAATTTGGCTAAAACTTATAAAGATGCATCTATGTATATATTGCGACTTGCGAACTGATGACAATAGACGTTTGAGTGTGTATTCGAAGTGTGTGTGTTCGAGTGTGTGTGTGTAACGTAATTTTATTTTTAGTGTAAGTAAATATACCGACACTTAGTATTTGCTATGCGATTTTCTATCTTTTGTAGTAGAGTTATTATGCGTTTACCGTTCTATATTAAACGAGTCAAATGTCAAGGTTTGATTTATACTTCTTTAACGATGTTTTCATGTAAAGAACCTAATGATATCAGCGAATTTTTAGTGTATCTAACTAGCAATCACTATCAGCATCGTTATGATCAGCCCTTAATCGCCCACTGCTGGGCATAGGCTTTTCTTTTATGCCACTCTCATCTGTCCCTTGCCAGTCGCATCTACTCGCAGCTATTTCCTGTCTCCCTCTTTATGTCGTCTCACCATCTTACAATGTGACGACCTGAATTTCTCCAGGTCGTCCCATGGCAATAACAAAGACAACTAAAAATTCTAGACTAAAAAATGTATACACGCTGACTTTGTGAAGGTTGTTAGATCAATTCAATTAATTGGACGTGACATAATAAACGAAATATTTGGCTACCTCCCACGCCATGACACCGAGTCGAATATCATTGTACGTCGGGTCTGTTATTACGTCCATTAGGTTTATAACGTCGCAGGCAAGCTATCCATACTAGCTAGCTGCTACACGAGTTATGCAAAAAGAGAATCATTAGGTCATTGAAATAGATGTGGATATACGCCTCTATACAAGCTAGCCGATTCTTGCTACGAAGAGTCGAGATTAAAATATGTTTTTTGGCAAATCAAAGAACTGCTGACATTTTTTTAATCTTCACATGGGTACCCTAAATATATCTGGACTAAAAAGCACTTCTTGGCCCTATAAACTACTTAATTCTCCAACGAGAATTCCTTTAAATCCAGAATCTTTCTGATTAAGATAGATAACAGAAATTAGCAAGCGTTATCCTGGTACTAAAAAACAACACAATTATATAAATACACTTCCATGTTAAAATTTTTTTAAATGAGATAAACATAAAAATTTGCCGAACAAATTAAAATATTTAAAAGTTTAAATATGAAATATTTTTAAAACCTATATATAAAAATGTATTGATCCGCACCTTCCGTATTTGAAGTCTGTACTCATATAATGTAGTACGTAGAAGTTTTCATAAACTTGAGACATAGAAAATATAATCTATGCGGTGCGGTGCGGTGGTAAGTTTGAATTCCGACCCCATTAGACTAACATCGCACACGCCCGTAACACTAGCTTTATGCTTAATTTAAATTAAAAACAAGTATATTTTGAACACCTAAAAGTATTCCAGAAATTTTAGATACAATAATTTTTTAAAATATAAACTGTTCAATTTGAAACCTTATTCCCTACAGATAAAGTTTGTAAGGGTTGTATCGACTGATGAATATACCGTTAAGTTTAGAGAGGCACTGTGCCCTTCGTGTACTAGCCTTGACTGGGACGTTGACCTTTGTAGTAAAACGTGGGTCGGATCATAGTGGGAGTTATTGTGTATCAAATAATAAATGCGATTATATTCAAAGCGGTATAAAAAAACGCGGCCGAGACGCTGTTCCTTGAACGCCGTCCACTGATTAATCTATATTTCTTTGCATATATACAAATATTTATACTAGTTGTTACCCGCGAGTTCATCCGCGTGGGCCACCCTTATCATTTAGAAGTATGAAAAATTGCTAGTATCCGATTCTCACACCTACTGAATAAACATATAAAATTTCATAACAATCCTTCAAGCCGTTTCGGAGGAGTACGGTAACTAACATTGTGACAGGAGAACTTACGTATAAGATTTAATGTACTAATAATGCATATTTTATAGAAATATTATTATTCGCACCATTTTCTATATAAACTATAATTGTGCCAATTTTCACACTTCTCCGTCCAGGCAATTTTTAAAAAATGGTACCAAAAATTTTTCGCTTCCATACCACTTGCTAGGCTGCGTAATTTGATACACAGAAACGCGCCGTATATTGTAAATTATATCTTATTCCTACACAATAAAGTAGGTTTTTAGACTTCGCTATTCAATTTCTCTTATAAAAAGGGAATTAATTCAGTTATTTCCTGAAGTAAACTAAACCTAACCGCCGTCTGTCTGTTTGTTACGGGCAATCTCCGAAATATTTTATAGACAGAATTATACGTGTTACTCTTTTTTGTCCTCTTTTATTGGGTCCGGTAGATTGCAGAGGATGTGGCTGTGGGGCCAGTTAAGATGACCGACTGACGTCTGACGTCATCCCCGGAACCCCCACAATCTCACAACTTGCATTACTCAGTAACATTTAATCCATTTAGTATCCGTACCTTATTATGAACTAGTTGTTACCAACGACTTGGTCCGCGTAAAATTAGGTGAATAGTTTTAACGTGATAATATGTAGGCCCTCTCGATAAATGGGCTATCTAACACTGAAAGAATTTTTCAAAACGGACCAGTAGTTACTGAGATTCACGCGTTCAACGAAGCAAACAAACGAACAAACTTTTCAGCTTCATATATTACTATAGATACAGATGTCATCTGTATGTATGCTCGTTCAAGGTTGACACAAAATCTAAAGCTAATATAGATTTTAGATTGTTTTTCTATCACCTATGCTGTAATTTAAATTCGACAGTTAACATACACAGTTATTAAACGCGCTGTCCGCATATTTATAGTTTTAAGTTTAAGATAGTTATATATCTTTTCTGGTAGACAACAGATGTAATAAGGAATATTATAAGTTAATTTGATTTTAAAATGCGACTTATTTAACTTTTAGGGTTCCGCACAAAAAGTATCAAAACCTCCAAAATTGTGAACCATCGAATACAATCGCGTAAGTCGTCGTGGACATCTGGCTTTTAAATATACTTGGAAAAATATACTCAAACCTTATAAATATGTGAATTTAACTTTGTTAACTTTTAGCAGTTTGTTTATAAATTGTATAGTCCAGCAAGAAATTGGTTTGCGACGCTTAGGTCGAATGTCGTTTGCACGTCAATTAGTTAAAAGGCTTATTTTTGCTACTGAGTGTCGATTAGTTTTTGCCTTTTGCTAACTGAGGCTGGAATTACACGTAGGAAGGGAAGATTGACAGAACCAGTTATTTTGTAGCATTTAAGTGTACGCAATACGTATGGTATAAAATAGATATAAAATCTATTGTATCTATTATTGATTGCACATAATATGAGCTTTTAGGGATCATTCCCGAAGGAGTAGTCTAGTCAAGAAGTTAAATGTGACATTAGGAGCCATATCTTTTCATTGCGAATACTTGGAGTATAGATTTTCACAGCCTTAAGAGACCGTAAATCTCAATATTTACTACAAATTACAATTTTATAATTCAACGCATGTCTCAGAAAAAGGAACTTGACGTACAAACAAAACAATAAAACATCACTTTGTTTCCGCCGGTTTTCGAGGGTATCTATCTGGTAATAGGAACATGCATCATAGTAAGTGACGATTTTTCTATAATCCTTAAACGATAGGTATTTTATAAATTGTTTCTGTAATGATTCTAATCTTTGGATATGAGAGTGACAGGAAGGACACCAGATGTTACATGCATAGTCTAAAATGCTACGCACGTATGTAAAATATAGGCTGTTTATGCAATCTATACTATTGAATTTTTGCGTAACTCGTTTAATAAAGCCAAGTTGTCGGTAAGATTTATTAATGATTTTATCAATGTGCTCGATCATCATTAGCTTGCTGTCTAAGGTAAGTCCTAGGTCTCTAACAGAGTTTTGACAAGAAGATAGTTTATAGGTAGTATAAACTTCTAGACGAAGGATTTTTTTCACAGGACTGGCCCTGATCTTAATACAGTTTAAGGTGGTGTAAAATCTCACGTAATTTAATGCGGTGCAAGTCGTGGAGAACACCTAGTGTTTATATATTTACATAGATAATTGAATTATGTAGTACTTTATTTTTATCGGATTTTAAAGGGCTGTATCCATACGGCAGATGTCTTGGAGCCAAAGTTACTTTACGTCATCTTGTTTACGATTTGTATGGAATACAAACAAGCTAGTTGAACGGCTAGCGTCATACAGCAGTTTGCATCGAAGGTAAAGTGTTTCTCTCAACGTAAACCTGTTTAGACTCAAAAAGAAACAATTATTCAGATAACTTTATTAAAACGTTTGTTTATTTGACCTTATCACTAGCATTGAGCGGAGCTTTGGCGTCAGCTTTTACGATGAACCCTCTATCTGAGAACACTTTGTCATTCGATGTCTTGTCCAAATTATCCTTTGCTCTTGGCAGTATTTCCTGAGCTGGTGTACTTGGCACTTCATTTTTAGCTGGACTGAAATATTTAGTGTATATACTCGTATAGTTAATAATTTGTAAGAATCTTTTAAAATTAGATACAATTAACTTATTTGTGTAATTTAAAAGTAGTAAATGTTATTAATAATGGTATAACATTACCCGTCCGGATGATTTTTCCACGATAGAACCTTCTCAACTTAAACCCCGATCACGTCGTTTACGAAATAATTAAGAAATCACCGTTCGCGCAACGGTAGCAAACTCACAAGCGAACTGCTGATTTAGATATGTATATACATTGGCTATGAGAGGAAGAGAGCAGCCTGCAGCGTCTTAGATATACGACACACAACACTCTCTCTTTCCATTTTCACCAACTTATATCCCCTTCTCAACTTTCGTTCGCCTCGCTCACTCACACTTTTCGTAACACTCTCGTCACATATTCACCAGTTTAATCCCCTTATCACGCGTACGTAAAAAGATTTTACTTCAGAAGTTCTTTTTTAGTTATAAAATAATATTACGCAGAACTCAAAGTATTCGTAATATTCATAAAAATTACCAGAATTTAATTAGTAATAATAGCGATTTAGACGGCGTATGATTTAAGCGAATAATCGATGTTTTTTATGGTCTTCAAGTAATAAGCAAGTTGATGAAGTGTTAGCTGAATAAAATAAATAGAACAATTTTTTTTATACAACAAGGGGCAAACGAGCTGGCGCTATTCACGTAAGTATTTTTTTTATGTTACAAGCAGCACACGAGGAGGCAGCAGAAAGCCAAGTGTCTACTGACGCCCATGGACTTTCGCACCACCAGGAGGCAAGCGGAGGCGTTGCCGGCCTTTTAATGACGAGTTTAGGCCACCGGGAAGTCTCACAAACCGAACGAAACGTGACAACAATACCATCACTTGACGTGAATTGCCATCTGACGTCATCCTCGGAACCCCCACGTTCTCTACAACCTTACGATTAATATCACAAAGTGACATTAATCCGGTCCCACTGTTTTACGTGCCTTCCGAAACACGGAGGAGATTGTATATCAAATATAAACCAGTGCTAGAATGGATCACCCATCTATCACCCGGTCGCAGCCAAAGCAGCTTAACTTAGCGATCGACTCTAATGCCGACCACTGATAAGGCCACGACCTCTCCAATAATTAGATTAGATCTAACTATTAGATAGATAATTGGAGAATGAATTATTTTAATAATATGTGTTATTTCAGGATCGGCCGTGCTGGCAGAGCAGGTCAGAAGGGACGCGCCATTACGTTTTTCACGCAAGACGACGCCGTCAACCTTCGAAGGTATGTATAACGCTACTACTGCCACAGGTTGTTACAAAAACTTTATTTACTAACGTGCATTACGTATACCAAAAACTTTATACAAATGTATGATTACATACAGGTAAATTCACTCAAATTTTACGTTAACACAAAAGCCGCAGTAAATCGGGTCCAGGAAAATTAATTGTCGGAAATGGAGCTAATTCGGTTTTAATATGAACAAACAACTACTTGCATCTTGCTTACCGGCGAATTTCAAAAAATTACAGATATGTTGTTTTTATATAAATGAAAAAAAAAATGGTCCAAATCCCATCCCAAAGCGACGAACAACATGGTGTTATAGTATACGGTTACAGTTGGTGAAGTGTGGATTCTTATACATATAATAAAGAAACACCTTTCCGAGATACTAAAAATAAATATAAACATTCCTACCTAACTTTTTCATTTTGTCCTTAGTATCGCTTCAGTGATGAAGCAGTCTGGTTGCAATGTACCCGAATACATGTTGAAGTTAAAGCAAAACCCTAACAAGAGGAAAAAGCTTCTAAAGAAGGCACCGCACAGAGACAAGATATCCACCATTCTGGAAAAGCCGAACAAGTGAGTACTTAAAAAAAAGATCTAGGCAACTTTTACTTGGAACTGGACGTTCTTTAAGATTACTTAAACTTTAAAAAGTAAAAAAACAAAACCCGCAATAAGACCTTCCTTATTTTTGCTTGGGTGAACCTAAAATTTCGTATCTTCTCTTACATTTTAATATTTCTAATTTATTTCAGGCGTAAACTTGACGAAACTGTAGAGAGTGATAATGGAAAGTCCAAAGATACGGATAAAATTGAAAATAGCAAAAGTAAAAAGCAGCGAAAGATTTTAAACGGCGAGCAAAAGGACAAAAGGAAGAATGTCATGGAGAAAACAAAAAACAAAAATAAAAGGAAAAGAAAAAACTTTTCAAAAGTAGTTAAAAAATGACAATAATAAATGATTTTTTGGTCTATTAATACTGTTTCTTTACTTTACAAAATCCTTTATATTAAATCCAAATATCGCCTTTATTTTTTGTAATGCGACTAGCTAAGAGCTCGTCTATAAATTATGTGACAGGAATGTTTCCATGTGTATATATAGTTAATAAATTATTCGTGTATCGTCTGTCAGTCACACATTGCTGCTTTATGATGCTCTATCAGGCTGAATGTAACCTGGGGACTTATGAGAAATACGACACAGACACTCAAAGATCAGAGAAACGCGGTGATAAAAGAACTTCTCGAGACCGCAAGAGATGAAAATGCTTTAATTACAGAACATAATGGTTGAACAGTGAAAGGCGCATGGGTTTCTGATTGTATCAGACCCAGTACTGGCTTTCTATTACTTTTTTGGGCAACATTAATTTGAAAATGGCTCGGTTAGATTTCAGTATAGGATTGATTAACCTACTCTTAAAATTAGGCCATGACACCCATAAGTCATCCGCGGAGAGAATGATAGAGAATTTAAACAGATGCAGGTAAGGTCCGTAAACGTTTTTCTGTATTAAACTAGAGACCCGCCCTGACTTCGCACTGGTGCAGTAATGCGTATGTAATGGTGTGTTACACATATAAACATTTCTCTTGAATCATTTGTTAAATGATTAAAACGGCATTAAAATCCGTTGCGTAGTGTGAAGGATCTATGCGTAGTAGTAGGAGGAAGTTACTACGTTTTATACTGTGTTAAGATAAAGTTATACAATAAGCGTTACTGTATATTTTTTCCCACATGACGCGACGTTTTATTTTAAACTACTTTCAAATTTCCTATAGAGTACTAATTCCTTATATCATGAACATTAATAGCCATTCCTGCTGGATATACGCATCTTCTTAGGCGCGTTACGCCGTTAGATCCTAAGCTATCCGTAGGTAACTTTGTACATCGTCGCTCAATAAGGTTCACCGCCTTATACCGAAAAAACTTCTAAAAGCCGACAGATTTTTATAAGTTTTCCAACAAACAGTAACAGCGGCGGTGTTAAAAAGGGGAATATTTATCTAAAGAAAATAAGTTAACAAGTCTCGAATAGAACTTAGTGGGCTTGTGTCTAGAATTTTACAATTTGCTTTCTAAGCCTATTCAACGACCTTCTGTACAAATAACTACTTGTACCGCGCGACTTCATCCGCGTGGGCCCCTCTTGTCACTTTGGTGTTTAAATAGTTTTTGTAAAAGTGTTAATATCATGTTCATAAAAACTACCTGAAATTGACAAACACCTTGAAATTCCACCCTCATCACCTCGATGCCCTGAAATCCACAAACCTGCGATTTTCAAGACACCTCTTACCTCGCAAAATTCCACTGTAGAATCAATTACCAGCTTCGGTACTTCCGAACCGACACGATTTAGGTACATTCAAGAAAAGAGTACACTCATTTAAGCTCGGCAACGCATCTGCGTGCCCTCTAGTATTGCAATTGTCCATGGGCGTCAGTAGTCACTCGTGTGAACCGCCTGCCCGTTTGCTCCTTGTTACATAAAAAAGAAGATATGTTATGTACATTTGAAAGCATTATCTCTACTCAAAATAACCTTGCACTTGACGATGATACTTTTTGCTATTCCAACGAAATTCAGTGTTAAGTAGAGTTTACCTTGACGTGCAATAGCCTTGCGCTTGACCAAGATATACACTCTGCTCGTCCGACAGTATCTAGTCTCGCATAATGACTAGATGCCGCCGCAAAAGATTCCCAGAACAAATTCCAACGGTAACAAAAACATCGCGTTTTACATGCTCGTGTTGCTTTATTACAAAACTAATGGCGCTACGTGCAGAGATTACGTACGACTCCGGTGGCCACGCGTTTTTAATAACTTATATGTGAGGCCAATGTTGCGTGTATATGGATCCCCACCAATGGCCGCCGAAGAACAGGTAGATCGAGAGGTGGCGCGACGACTTGGACGCTTTTGCGGGCAAGGAGTAAATTGGAATGGCTCAGGATAGAGGAGTGGTCTAGGAGGGGTAAGCTTTAATTAATTGCCGGCTCGTATGTCAAACATTTGCTTATATATCAATAAAATGTTTTAATATATCCTTAATATACACTGAGAAATATAAGTACATTCATAAGTACTGTACTAATTTAACCGATTCTTACAACCGACGTTTTTCTTTGAGTTGTTAGATATAGCGTTAATTAATTATTTACTAATTATGGTTTGTAATGCCTTAGCATGTGGTAAACAAGTTGCATATTGTAAAAAATGTATGGAATAAAAAGGATGATTAATAGTTTTAACCGACTTCAAAAAGGAGGAGGTTCTCAATTCAATTGTATAATATGTTTATTTTTGTATGTATGTAATGTGATTACTCCGCCATCTCTTCATTGATGTTTCATACCTGTTAGACTTAATAGAAAAAGTTTGGGGTTGGATAAACTTTTTTAATTTGGGGCTTAAAGCTATTGGCAATGTAAAATCCCTGTACAATTTTACAAATTTTATTCTATTAAATTTCACCTTAACTGAACCCTTAATTTGAAATTTAATTCAATAGACGAAACTTTATTCAAATTCGAAATTCTTTTATTCACATAGGTCTTTTGGGACTTGAGAATCTTCAAATCAACACCTGAGTCACAAGCCCATGGAACTCTTGTGATCTTCCTTCTGTAACAGGGCGGACTCATCACTCGCAATCTACTGAATGAATGTTTATAAGAGGGATACTCCATATACTAGATAGACAGTCAACTTCATTCTTCATTGTGTTACATATACAAACATAATATTTATTTTCGGCCTAGTTACATTTCACTTAGACTTAATCTGGAGCTAAATTCGGTTTTGATTCCGTACTTTGTATGCTCTTCTATTGATTTTTACCTGACTAACTTTTTTAACAATCGCCTGTTTAAATTACTTAATTGACTACTAGTTCTTGCTTTGCTTTGCTCATATTTTATTGGAAGCCCACAGAAACAGTTTTATCCCTAAAGGCTATTTTTTTTTTGTTTTACCTAGGTCTGGTATGTTCTTTATTATTTTTAGTCAAGTTACAATTTAGATAGTCTGTATAGAGGTGCTTACGTCTAAAAAAAACGTCACAGCCCAATCGTGTCGCTGTGTACGCAGTAATCACTACATAATCGATCAGAAAGAACGCCTTTTCTGTTTATAATCAAAACAGTGCAATAATGTTGCATGAAATTTCATAACTGCACTGTTTTTTTATTCTGATATAAATTTATCAAAAGGGCTTAATGTCTCCCACTAAGTTTTATATTAAATGTATGCATTGGATCAAAAAGATACGGGCTGAAAATAAAAATAAAACCCATAAATTGGAAAAAAATCACAAATAGCTAAACTAATATTTAGCAAGAACGGTATAAAAAATGGAAATGGACCGTAATATAGTTGAAAGAAAAGTAGATTACGCACTCTGCTTAAGTGATTAATTAAAGCACTCGTGCTACCTTAGTGCCCTCGCGCTATACAGGTAGACTGGTGAGACATTTACGATACTTGACGACCTGTTATTTGATGATCATATATGCCAAAAAAAAAATATTAAATGTGAATATCGATTAACTGCTACGTGAGATTAGGAAAAAATTTTATAATTATGTACGGAACTCATGAACATACTAGCGTGGACGCACGATGATGGTCCGTTTTCCCTTCACACTTTAGTCCTATGTTAGGACAGGCATGAATACCTATTTCACTAATTCTAATTATTTATTTGTTTTATAAGTAAAGCCAAATAAATGAACTGAATAATTTTATTTATAATTGATATCGCGTTTAAATCCGCCGACTGACAGCCGCCATTAAAACTTTTTTTATAACTGACCTAGCAACATTACAGATCCTAGTATCTATATGATAATCTATAATTTAGGTTAAGTCCATATTGTATTACAGCCTGTTGATACCATAAAAAAATAAATCTATTACAATTCTGTTACTTAACATCGTTAATCTTCCAATATATCTAGTTATTAAAAAAAAACATTTCCATTTACTTTTTACCATCTAAGCCGTAAAACTTTATCCATAAAACTTAAAATAGTTGGGTAAAAATAATAGCTCCAACGTCGCCATTTACACACAGCTAATTATTACGTTGACAGTCATAATTAATTCCAAAGAGTTTTCGTTGCAGATAATATCTTTAGGATTCGCATTTGCACATTATCTCATATTAACTCATAAGTGATGGTCCCCTAAAACAAAATCTCGGAAATAGTGGGATGTAGAATTTTTTTTTTTTTTATGTTACAAGGGGGCAGACGAGCAGGCAGCAGGCACCGAAGTGCCTACCGGCGCCATATTATAGTCTTAAATTTTTTTTTTATGCATAATTATAAAATTTACAATGGATGCCTTAAATGCACAGCGAATTTCAGGCTAAGTCAATTGAGTCAATCAATTAAACAATGTGTTAAGTATTTGCGACTCACGGCGCATTTTAATTAAATACCTTTGTACATACGTCTATAATGCGCCAACGATGTGGTAGGGTAGATGGGGTTAGCCTCACTACATCGTGTCGCCTACTACAAAAAGGGCCATCAACTCTAATATCTTTTAGTGTTAGAAAGCCCATTTATCAAGGAAGGCTATAAGCTATATATCATAACGTTAAAGATAGTAAATAAAATTGTTTTCTAATACGCTTTTAACGAACGTCTACTTATACTATACCCTATTTCCTTGCCTAATTTCATCGGTGTACGTCCCGCGGTTTTCGAGATCTCATGTTAGGTGACGTTTATATACATGTTTATAGATTAAAAGTAATTTAATTATTCTCATTTCTTTTACTCGCCTAAGGAACAGTATCAAAAACACAACCAACTAATTAATCTTAAGCGGGAAACAAACTAATTACTACGAGTTGTTACAACATACGACATCCTTATATTCGTATATATGATTTTATTTGGAAACACTGACTAGGCCACGACCTTCTCGTGTGTGTCATTAAATAGTTATGTAATATTCTTTTCAGTTCATTCGATATTTTTATATTCTTTTGAGTCTTTTGAAAGTAATATTATATATTTTTATGGCCTTGTTCCTTATTCTTATTCTTTAGAAGACTATTTATGTAACCTCATTGAATGGCTTACTCTTCACCCGAATTTTATTATCAAAATAGTATTCCTGAATATAAATTTTATAGAAACAATAAAATATCTAAAGTTTAATTAAAAAGTATTAAATTTTGCATATATATGTATATGTAGACTGACCCGTTGGCGCAGTGGGCAGTGACCCTATCTTCTGCTCCGAGGTCGTGGGTTCGATTCCCAGCAGCGTCCAATTAATGGGAATACGAAAGTACGTGAGCTGATAATCTACGACTAGTTAGAATAAAACATTGTCATCAGCTGGTACTTTTAGTTTCTAGAAAAGGAATTGCATTATTTAAAAGGAATATAATATAAAAAACATGTATATTTATATCACTAAATGTTCATCGAAATACGACCATTATCGTTGTTAAAAATTTAAAGAAAATTTTGATGATTACGTGCATTTTAACAATGAAATGAAATGGTTCACAATTCTTTAATATTTTAACAATTACAAATTGCATAGATTTAATGTTCACTCGCTTATATCATCATAGTAACAAAAGATAGATCTTAAAGAGTTCTTAAACCAAGAACGTGAATCACCCATTCTAAATCAGCGAGAACCCGACCAACTTAAAGACAGCACTGCTACAAATATTCAAGAGATAATTCTTTCAGAGATTAGAGAATTTCGTAAGCAGATGGACGATAAATTCCACGCACAAGAGACAAGGCTTGATGAATTAAACAATAACTTTAAAAAAATACAGAGTGATGTTACTGATCTGAAGTCTAAACTATTTAACACAAATCAAGATGTTGATGAACTAAAAGCATCTTTAAACTTTGTTAGTGAGATTACCGAAGAACATTCCACATTCATAAAAGATAATGGAGATAAAATTTCGAACTTAGAAAGTGGATATCAAGATTTATTGAAGAATATTCACGGCCTTAAAATGAAGATTGATACTCTTGACAAACTTACTCGAAACTGTAATCTTGAAATTCAAGCCGCACCCGAGAAACGAAACGAAAATCTTGCCGAAATAATAAAAAAACTAATTGAAATAACATCGGCTAACATAAAAGAGGCAGACTTAGTATCGTGTCAACGAGTAGCTAAGATGAACCAGAACTCAGCTAGGCCTCGTAATATTGTTGTCTCATTTACGTCCCCACGAATGCGCGATGAGCTTATATCATCTGTACGCCGTTACAACCGCACTCATCCTTCTGATAAAATCAACTCTCAGAAAATTGGAATACCTGGTGACAGTACAAACATCTACGTAGTTGAGCATCTCACACCGTAATCTAAACGTCTATTTAATCTTACCCGTACTACTGCTAAACCTTTGGGATACAAATATATATGGGTTCGTAATGGTCAAATCTATGTACGTAAAACCGATATCAGCCCAGTCATTGCCATCAAGAATGATAACTGCCTCACTCGTATAACATAGAAATTTACTTTAATTGTATAGTTGTATGTGTAGAAGCATTTTATTGTAACTTTATTATACTTTAAATTTCTAGTATTTTCTTTTTCCTTAAACATGAATATATTTTATCAGAACGTTAACAGGTTACGCTCTAAATGTAACGATTTGTACTTGAATGCCCTGAGCGAAAACTATGATATAATATGTTTAACAGAAACAAACTTAAACAACTCCATAAATAATGCTGAAGTTCTTGACAATAGGTATGTCATCTACCGTAGGGATCGGGAATCCTCTCTTAATAGTTCTCGCAAAAAGGATGGCGGTGGAGTACTGATAGCCATAAAACGATCATATACAAGCTTCCGCAGATTTGAGCTTGAAAGTGAACTGGAGGACCTATGGATATCAATACAAAACGGATCAGGTTCCGTCACCAATATATGTGTAGTATACTTACCGCCTGATTTAAACCACGATACCTTATCTATTTTCTACAATAAATGTTGTGTTATTATGCTCAACCGTAATGTCAATACAATCATAGTCGGGGATTTTAATTTACCAAGTATAAATTGGTCAAAAAATGACAGTTCTCACGATAAACTTTACCCAGAAGCGGAATTTAACTCTACGGTTTTACTGCTATATGATTTGCTTGCAATCGGCAACTTGAATCAATATAATTACTTAAAAAATCATAATGAGCACACCCTAGACCTTTTTTTAACAAACTTCGCCAGTGTTAATGTAGTGGAATCTAAGCCCTTAACAAAAGTCGATACACATCATCCTCCTTTTGAAGTATTTATAAATATAAACGTAAATTCCCTTGAAAAAAATCTTATTAAAACATACAATTTTAGGAAATGCAAAATCGACAAATGTAAAGCTGAACTTAGCAAAATATCTTGGTCAGAAGTCCTTAACGTACCTGATGTTAATACTGCCGTCAACATCTTCTATACAACGTTAAATAATGTAATTAAAAATCATACACCTCTTAAGAAGATTGGATCTCAGAAGTTTCCCTTATGGTTTTCAGAACCATTAAAAGCATGTATTCTCGAAAAACTAAGATGGCATAAAAGATACAAACAATCAAAAAACCCCAGGGACTATGATACATTTAGTGTAATACGCTTTCGTTCCAAAAAGCTATTAAGAGAATGCCATAATTCATATATTAGCACCATAGAAAATTCACTCTTAACATCTACAAAATTATTTTTTGGTTTCGTTAAAAGCAAAAATGCTACAAATACTATCCCGAATTCAGTTACCTTTGGTAATAAATCTGCCTCGGATGGTCTATCCGTGTGTAACCTATTTGCGGAATATTTCTACTCTGTATATGATACCGATGATGGATCACCCTCTTACTATTCAGAAGACTCGGTTAATAACTTCAACCACACTCTAAGCGACGTTTATCTTAGTAAATTCGATATATTAAATAAAATTAAAAAGTTGGATACTAATAAAGGAACTGGACCTGACGGTATCCCACCTAGCTTTATTAAAGATTGTGCCGACGACCTATCGGATCCTCTGACTATATTATTTAACTTATCCTTAAGGTATGGTATTTTTCCGGATAGATGGAAATTGGCATATGTAGTTCCAATACATAAAAATGGTGATATCGGCAAGTGTGAAAATTATAGGCCAATTTGTTTACTATCCTGTTTCGCTAAAATCTTTGAGAGCATTGTATACGACCATATGTGGTCTCATGTCCAACCTTTTATTGGTAGTTCTCAACATGGCTTTGTGAAGAATAAATCAACAATAACTAATTTAATTGAATATTCACATTATATAAGTCAGGCTTTTAACAATCAAACCCAGGTCGACTCCATTTACACTGATTTTCAAAAGGCCTTTGACAAAGTCAATCATAGAATACTTATTCACAAATTAGAAAATTTTGGCATACATGGCACTCTTCTTCGTTGGATCCATTCATACATTATGAATCGTAGTCAGCTTATTGCCATCAATGGTTACCTATCAGTTCCAATTACTACGCCCTCTGGAGTACCACAGGGATCACATATAGGACCACTACTCTTCATTATCTTTATCAATGATCTCATTAATAATCTAAAAAACCAAACTTTACTATATGCGGATGACCTAAAGATTTTTAAGCAGGTAAAAACTTATCAAGACTGTCTCGACTTACAAGAAGACCTAAATGTACTTCCATCTTGGTGTAGCTTAAACAAAATGTCACTGAATGTAAAAAAATGTCATGTCATATCGTTCACACGAAAAAGATCAATAATAAGTTTTGTTTACCAAATAAATAATGTTGAATTAACAAGAAAGACTTATATAAAGGACTTGGGAATAACATTTGATTCAAAGTTAACTTTCGACAAACATTTTTTGAGCCTTAAATCTAAATATAATCAATTAATTGGTTTTGTGCTTAGAGTCACCAAGGGCTTTAAAAACATAAACAGCTTAATCCTTCTCTACAAATCCCTCATTATGTCCAGACTAGAATATGCGTCGGTCATTTGGTCACCATATTATAAAAAAAATATTGATATCTTTGAATATTTGGAGTTTCGCTTCAGATATTTTCTTACTGCAAGTTTGAGAATTTGAAGTTGTGCTTCGGATATTTTATGCATGTGTCTTCGCAACTGTGTCCGGTCTCAGAGGAGCACGTGCATTAGTGAAAGCCAGAAATAACATGACAAAATCCCCAATCCGGCACTGCGCCTGCATTTTAAATGCTTCTGCGGCGTTTTTCCCTCGCGGCAGTCTCTGCAACTTTTGAAACCCGACTTGAATGACGCAGGCTATTTTTTTTCTTTTTAATACTTTTGCACATTTGATATTCGGAATTTGAAAAATTCTGCTCGGGAAACTATTGAATTTCTATTTTAATATTGATAAATTTGAACGTGTATTAAATGACATGGTTTGAATTCTGTTTATTTTACTCCCTCTTATTTCAGGAAAGGTTTAAGAGATCAGAAAGAAACGATAATTAAAAAATACAAAAAATGCACCATTGCCAAAAAACTTTTGAATTCAGCTAAATCCGATAATAACTGACAAGCCAACATACAGACAAGACAACGTCTGCCGGGTCCACTAGTTAGAAATATGTATAATAAATTATTAACAGAAAATTAAAAGGAATAGAACATATAAAAATTACTACGCATAGGCAGTATCAATTACACTATAATAAAGCTTTACCTTCGGGACACAAATGCGTATTAATGTAGGGATCTGTTTCAGGATAAGACGGGATAATCCTTGATCCCGCAACACCACGACTCGCGTCCGCATTTTCTATGCGACGTAAATATTTCGTTGCTTCAACATCATAAATATTCTTTTTTTTTCTATTTATACTAACTGCAGTCAAATAATAAAATGGCCGAAAGCGTGTCAAGACACGCTTATATAGAAGGGTTCCGTATCTAATACGCTATAAAGGTATTTGTTAAATAACTTCAAAGGTTGTTGTCAGATTTCGTTCAGAAAAAAATTCCTAATGAGTTTTTAGCATGTTCCATCATCATGGAAAATTTCAAGTCTCTACATCTAATAGTTTGGAAATGCTAGGGGGGGGGGCACCTTACGGGCAGACAGACGGACGGACGAACAGAGCGAAATTATAAGGGTTCCTTGAAGGCCTGATTCAGACTGAAATTCATAAGGCCTGGTTCAGACTGAAATTCATAAGACCTGGGTCAAGCACTGACTGAACTTTCAAGAAAGATTAACTTCTTTCGCGGGGAACATCTAGTATTTTATAAAGCTGAAGAGTTTGTTTGTTTGCTTGAGCGCGCTAATCTCAGGAACTACTGGGACGATTTGAAAATTTATTTCAGTTCAATTAGTTAGAATATATTTTGGCGAAATGCCTTTTCTGTTTCAAGATAAAGACCTTACATATAAACAATTATATTCCCCACCATTTCCCTAATTTTTAATAAAATATGAATCAATTATCCACGAATTCATAAACATTTTTAAAACAAATTTTCAAGACCTAAAACAAAATCTGTCTATCACAAAGTGACGTTAATCAAGTTCTAATGTTTGACGTGCCTTCCGAAACACGGAGGAGGTCGGGTATTTGAAACGTAGTGTTAGATTGTGCCACCCATCTGTCATCCGGCCGCGTTAACTGCTTAAACTAGTGATCTACTCAAATGCCAGCCACTGAATAAGCAACGACCATCTAAAACGAGATAACAGTAAAAAGGATAGCTGTTGCTTCAAAGTAGTGGCTGGCATTTGACAAAGTTTCGTAAACTTTAAACCGATTATGCAATCACCATTTTTAATAAAAAAAATATTTAAAACATATATACGAATATAGTTTGAACTAAAAAGGTGACTTGCAAGAGAGTTTATTTTGAGTTTGCTTTGAGCTCGCCTCAAGCGACTAGGAAGCTTTTAGAAATTTTATATAAAAATGGTTTTGGAATTATATTTTTAAATTAAATCTTCTAAGGAATTAGATAGAAATATTGTTAAGTATTGTTACAATATTCATCGTAAAAGATTCGTCATCTTCAGTAGTCGCTTAGGCACTTTTTAAGTACTCTGTGAATGGACCTGAAGGCCTAGCACGAACCAAATTTAAATAGGATGAAAATGTTCGTGCTATGCTCTCATAAGGCAAGGTTTAATCGTGTCACCCTTTTAATTAATGCTAATGCAACCCGCGTTAACGCTAATAAAGGTCCGCTACGGGCTTAGCACGAACATTTTCATCGTCTTTAA
This sequence comes from Charaxes varanes, assembly GCA_024363005.1. Lineage (NCBI taxonomy): Eukaryota > Metazoa > Arthropoda > Insecta > Lepidoptera > Nymphalidae > Charaxes > Charaxes varanes. Next base: position 987,564 of record JANCMC010033613.1, read on the forward strand.
ATATTAATTCGATCACTTAATAACCCAATACCGACATGGATATGTTTAACTATTTCCAATTGTTCCTAGACATGTGGTCGGATACATTTATCACACGTGTGTAGGATTTCAAAGGAATGGTCACGGTCATATTATGTTCGGTATCTAACAGATGTTTTGCAAAATGAGACGTTTCAGGATTATTATTTTTGAATGCGGCCACATGTTCTTTATAACCTGTTATAAAAGAGCAGCCTGTTTTACCTAAGTAAATGAAATGAAAATAACTTTATTCTGAATCACGCCAGAAAACTAAAATTAACAAAAATAAAAGCAATAAAATATTAAAAAAATATATATAACAAAGAAAACATTAAAAAAATTTTTGAGTTGTTAACTTCTCTTGAAGTATTAATTAAAATCGTGATAATCATAACAGATATATATGTAAAGAAACACACGGATACATCATTATATATTATTACCCGTTAAACATAATTAAAGATAAGGAAAGTTAGGTAAAGATAAAGATTAGTTACTTTTTATTAGATTAAGTATGTTTATGTTATATACCAAAGGTTTATTTTTTATGAATAAAATAAAATTAAATAGAAATAAATATTTCTTATTAATTTAATTTCGTGGCACTGAGGCTAGAAAAGCGGAGCAATGTCCGTCCGGGAACTAAATGGGTCGATGACATAAAATCTGTTTCGGGTCGAAACTAGTCCAGTCAATGCCATAAAGGGTTTGTGAGACTTCCCGGTGGCCTAAACTCGTCATTAAAGGCCGGCAACGCATCTGCTAGCCTTCTGATCGTGCATATGTCCATGGACGTCGGTAGGCACTTAGGTGCCTGCTGCCTGCTCGTCTGCCCCTTGTACCATAAAAAAAAAAACTATATAACAAATTCCTCGTGATTTCGTCTGCGTAAAATTAAACTTGCCCATAAGCCTCTTTAACCTATGGAACAATCTGTTCTTAGGGAATTTCTACTAACTGCAAACTATTCCTTTCCAAACATTTTTATACGACTCGCGGTTTTCCAGATTTCGTGTCAGTTGACCTTTCGCTCTTTATATATAGATTAATGGAAGAAAGGACATTAACCAAATACAATTACTGTTTCAGATTAAGTCGCTCGCAAAATTGTTTTTCATTAAAAATAGATGAAGTTGAACTGTCTGTCTGTTACGATAAAATAATACTTTTGTTACTAAACGTTTGTATATAACAAGAAAACTATCTTTCACCCTCATACACACGAGAGTGTTTTTAACGTGCGTTAAAAAAACGTTCGAATAAAACATATGGATTCCCAAGTTTATGTTCACACGACAGCTCTTTTATACGACGCTTTTTTATCGAGCAATATTCTATTTTTAACGCTAAATGGTATATTTATACGCTATATTTTCGCATCGACGACGCTAAAAAACGCCATCGCTGAGATTTAACGCAGCGTTTTTTTAACTCTCTGGAATTATTTGTTACGTGTTTTCAAAATTTTCTAAAATATATCTACACAAAAATCAGAAAACAACTCGAGGTACAAGGCAAATTTGTGATGTGAGAAATTATAAAAAATTAATACGTTTTCCAGTCGTTCGTGTTCCTAGTATTCTGGTACCAGTTCTACTGTGGATTCTCCTCGTCTATCATGATCGATCAGCTGCATTTAATGGCGTACAACCTTGCCTTCACCGCTTTCCCTCCCATCGTTATTGGTGAGTTGTATAGCATAAACACAACAATTTTGGCGTTTCATTAGTTGGTAGATTCCCATAATGGTTGAAGTTGTTTAATCTCGGCTCCTTTCAAGTTAAACGTCACTCAAATACTAGGTTATAGGGTACGACGATAGATCTTAAACTTGGATCGGAAAACTTTAGAGTCTGCCCTTTTTTTCGTTCAGTTATTGTGACCTATTTATTACATTATTGCTACTCGACAATATTGATATTTGACTGATATTTTATTGTTTGCAGAAGTTATTCAATCTTGGACGTTTTATTTTAAGATTTGTGACATTTAGAACAATGTTAGACTTTGTCTGGATATATAAACTTACAGGGAATGGGCAACTTTGAATGGCAACGGGAATCATAATTAGACGTCTATTATAAGACGCGTATACTACCGCGTGGTGCTGGCCTCGCGTCTAGTTTATGCCCGAATTCTGTTGTTTACTTTATAAAGGCGCGTTTTTCTTGCGATACACGCGCACTATCGTATAGCGCCGGTCTAACTGACCGACCCCTGTAACATTACATACGTTAACAAGACGCGTTTGTCCTGTTTTGGACGCGCACGACCGCTTGGCGCCCGCCTGAGTGACCGACCCCTGTAACATTACATACATTAACAAGACGCGTTTGTCTTGCTTTAGGCGCGCACGACCGCGTAGCGCCCGCCTGAGTGAGCGACCCCTGTAACATTACATACATTAAGAAGACGCGTTTGTCTTGCTTTAGGCGCGTACGACCGCGTGGCGCCGGCCGCGCTGCTTTCGGAGCGGCCGGGGCTGTACAGCGCGGCGCGGCGCGGGCTGGCGTACCGTGCGCACTCGTATTGGGCCGTGCTGGCCGAGTCGCTGTACATCAGCGTGGTCATCTTCTTCACATGCGCGTGCGCCTACTGGGACACCGACGTGGACATCTGGCTGTTCGGGCTGGCCAACATGACTTGCTGCCTCGTCGTCATGCTGCTCTACGTGGCCGTCGAGACGCGCAGCTGGGTGAGTTTTTCAACGCTATCGTAACGGCTGATAAACTGTCGCGTTTGTTTGCACTCCTAGCGGGTGACAACCCGCGACAATCGCGTCTTTCGCGCTGTTTAAAATTTTAATCCAATAATGTAGTAGCTATGCTAATATCCTTGTAAAATCTATCAGTGACCGTTTGACCGTTATAATCGGTCAAACCCTTTCGGAGGTTACCCTTAAAAAGTAAATTAGCCTTACGAAAATCGTATAGGTCTGTTATTTTTTTCTTAACTATTTTTTTTTGTAATTAGTTTTTATTTTTATTTTTAATATTCTAGATATCGTATATTTTGTGAAATGTAAAATATTACATGTATAAATATGTACTTCATGCAGCTTTTCTATATGAAAGTTGTAAGTAATGCGAGTGTGCGTGTGAAATATGGCACGTGTGTATTAGTGGGTAAAGGCATACAAAATTTAGTGAAATAAAATATTCTTTCTGCATGATATTATATATTAAAAAATAGTGGATTCATTAATGAATACAAAATATGCACAATGCGCAAAATAATGTATTCACAAAAGGTTGTGAAAAATTAGTTTGCACTGCACACTACAATCACAGAAAATAAATTTCAGAGAGATTCTACTCGAAGAAGAACTGTGAATATGACACAGCTGCATTTCATTATAATGAAGATTTAGGTCCCTTCAAACTGGATTAGTTGCCTCTCTGGTACCACGGTGCTTAATATTGCAGAAGATGTGGTTATGGAGCGACTTGAGATGACCGCCTGTTATCTGACGTTATCCCCGTAATCCCCACAATCTCACGCATATCAGTGACATTAATCGGCACCCACTGCCTTCCGAAACACGGAAGAGGTCAGATATTTGATAACCAGTGTTAGGAATGCGTCACCTATCTATCACCTAGCCGCGATAGGTACTGCTTAAACAAGCGATCAACTAAAATGCAGACCACTGATTAAGCTACGACCTTTTCTATAGACTTAATGACGTTAAGATAGAATAACCACATTGTTTTTTCTTTTTTTTGGTAAGCCTATAAAGATATAGCTCGGTAGGAGCGCAGCACTAGAGATTAACGCTTAGCTCCTTGAAAATGATGATGGAGAATATTTGATTGAAACAAAATTAACATAATATAAAAGGAGTTAGTGTGAGAACTTTGATTCGGTATTTAATACGTAGAATAAAGATTGAATTGAGATTGACTCAAGATCATAAAGAGTGGTACCACCGGGGTGAGGCCTATACCCAGCAGTGGGAGATAATGATGACGTAGAATAGTAAGCATATTGGTTGTATTTTTGGGTGTGCAGACGGTGATCCAGCTGTTGGCGCTGCTGGGGTCGCTGGGGTCGTTCTTCGCGCTGACGCTGGTGTACCAGACGCTGTGCGTGTCGTGCCTACGGCTGCCCTCCACTTACTTAGTGATGCATCACGCGCTGCTGGATCCCATCTACTGGCTCGTAGTCGTGGTCACCACCGTCGCCGCTCTGGCACCCAGGTTAACCCTTAACTGTCATTATATTTCACCTGTACTTTGCATGCTGCTTTATTTGAAGGAATTACTTACCTTCGCAATGCAAGCTACATCCATTGCACCGAGTGTTACTATGAGTCTCCATTGCAACTCCCGAATGCAATGTGTACCGACTTTGCACACAGTCGAGAAAACTGTTCCGACGTGCCTATTTAATGGGCACTCAAAAGGCACGCATTCGTATCCCAACAATACGGAATCAACGCTACACTTCCCGAGTTGAACTCAACTGCAGTTTGGTTTGCAAGCGGGTTGCAATTCACCATTTTACTTTTTACTTCCCAGCGAGCTCTAATAATCGTACCCACCAAGAAAAACAGAAAACTGCGTGAATAGTCTATGTCTATGGCAAAGATTCTTCTTTTTCTCTTATTTCTTTAACCTTAAAATGTTTGTATTAACTGAAAAAAAGACTACTATAGAATGCGTGCTGTTAGCAGGTTTTTTGAAAGACAATGGAAGCTATACAGATCTATTGCGGATTAGGTTAACAAAGGAAACTACATATTACAAGATGAGAGGGAGCAATGACACAACAGTCCCTCATATAGCCACTGTACAGCGCCACACGCGGCCACCACGGGGAAATTATATTTCCTACAATATATATAATTCAAGAAACTTCATACCTCGCACAATTCCTCTGTGGAATCAATTACCAGCGTCTGTATTTCCGAACGGATACGACTAAGGGACCTTCAAGAAAAAAGCATACTCATTCCTCAAAAGCCGGCAACGCATCTGCGATCCCCCTGGTGTCGCAGTTGTCCATGGGCGTCGGTAGTCACTTAAGAGTACCTGCCTGCCTGCTCGTTTGCCTCTTGTTATATATTTAAAAAAAAAAATTCACAGCCAACGTAGTGTACAGCGAAGCTTTAAGATAGAAATAATACATTTTTTTTAATATTGTTTCATGGTCGTTTTAATTAGCATGCTTATAAGTTAAAATATCTGTACCTATTTATGACCAGTGCGAAGGCTATCCTGTCGTGTGCTGCAAAAACCGTTAGAGTTACACGTATACAGTGTATGAAGGAAATGTTTATATTAAATAGCTCTACAAAACGCCCGCGACAGCATACATCTACCTTTTATGTTTAAGCCATTAACGCCAAAATAGTGAATCATTATGGAACGGGAACGGGAAAGGAAATGGGAACGGTGGCAATATTACAAGATAATAAAATGTACTAAATAGTAAGTAACCCAACGCTCGAGTAGGACAACGTCTGCCGGGTCCGCTAGTGTTCTAAAAAGGAACAAATAACAATTATTAGGAACCGATCGTAAATTCCAAGCCCTATTCCAGCCCCTCCCTTTACTAGGAACGAGAGACACGCTAACCCTTCCACTTCGGAGGTTGTGGGTTCGATTCCCGCCTCGAGGCTGGGTGTCTTATATATTTCTAAAATATATATGTTTGTATTTATATATTTCTAAAAATGTATATATTTGCGTATAACCGGCGTCTGTTACTTATAACACAGGCATTAAGTTGTTCACCTTAGGAAAAGACGTCCGTGTGTCATATAGTACAGTATATATATAAATAACTATTATTTATTAATCCTTTCACTTTTTTAAGTTCTACATAGAGACTCCACAACTGTGTGATTCTCTAGAAACATTTTACCCCGCACAATTCCCTTGTGGAATCACTTGCCAACTTCGGTACTTACGAAAGGTTACGACTTAGGGACCTTCAAGAGAATTAATTGCACATCTCTATATACATACACGACACCTATACTAAAAGCTCAAATAAAAATGTTTTGGCTGTTTGTTCCGGGCTTTTTATCGAAGAGGCTGAGCCGATTTTCATGACACTTGGAATTAGGAGCTGTCATCCAAAATGGTAAAGCACTTTCTTGGTCGACTATACACAAGAACAAAGTGTCTTCCCCTTGAGTAATCAGAAAGAATAAGATTGTGTTTGACCTTGTGTGTGTGTGTGTGTGTGTGACCTTATTAATGTAAACAAACAATATATTAGCATAAGAGTTAAATTACTTATTAGCTATTAAGCTAGATTGTAATGTTATAAAGTAGATACAGTCGACCAAGAAGTGCTTTACCAGGACCATCCCATTTTCCATCTTACAACATTATCGAACACTAATTGGATGTCTCATTAGGTCTTTATTAATAAACGAATTTAGGGTAACAAGCTTAAGGCATTATTACAATGTATTAATAAATGTTAGAGGAATATTATTTACCAAAATGCAGGTTGTTTACGCAAACAATAATTATTATGTTTTCGTACATAATTCTTCGGAGCGTGTATATGTCATTGAACTACACTAGGGTAGATTTATAACTGAAGCCTTATTGTATGAGTTCGAGCAGGACAACGTCGGCAGCAAAGAATGGAAAAGAATTACACATTATACGCCACAATTCTCGTAAAACAATATGTTATCCTTTATTATAAAATCGCCCTACCTTATACCGTTGAGCTATTGAGGCTCTTAATAGCTAGTTTATAAATATAAAAGCGAACGTACTTAACACAAAATCTCGAAAACTGCGGGACTTAGTTTATAGTTAACAGATATTTAGAGTCAAGAATTTTAGACAGGGCCGGATTAAGGAGGCCTAACGGCAACTTTAATTTTACCCGGATAAAGTCGCGGCAAGCAACTAGTCTCGTATATCTTGACTCCAGCTTATCAGCCATAAAGATGTTAAAGCTCGTTCCCTATCAGCCACTTCCGTATTCAGTGAGTTACATTTTCCAATATCTATAGGTTGTTAGCGAAAGGCGGTGATTGCTTGCTGATATTCCTGGGCCACATGCCGGTTTTCGAGTGAACCTGAGTGCACAGACAAGCCAGAATAGAGCGCTCTGGTGCAAATGTACAAGGAGACCCGACCCCAGATAAACTGGGAATAAAGTGGACAAAGAAGAAGAAGAAGTTGAGTAACATGGCCCCATTTGACTGGCCCGTTTGCGCAGTGCGCAGTGACCCAGCCTTCTGCTCCGGGATCGTGGGTTCGATTACCCCTACTAATGCGGCTTTATATGTCCTTTCTAATAATTAACTTATGATAGTTCTTGACAAGCTAAGGTCTTTTACTAGGTTGTACAGGTTGCACATATTCGAACCTTCTTTATCGGATTATTTGTAGTATATTTAGTCTTTAGAAAACTACGTTTTTCTTTAATTATCAATTCATACGTTTTAATACCCCTTGCAACTATACAAGGCGCAAGTTCGGTCTCACATGGAGTACTGCTGTCACCTTTGGGCGAAGTCCCCTCAATAGCAGCTGCTTCCATTTGACCGCATACAACGTAGAGCGGCTCGAATCGTCGGCGACCCAGCAATTTCCGTTAGGCTCGATTCTTTAGCTATGCGAAGAGATGTCGCTTCACTGTGCATCTTATACTGCATGTATCATGGGGAGTGTTCTGAGGAGTTGTTCGGACTAATACCGGCAGCTGTATTCCACCACAGGACATCTCGTCAGAATCCGAAATTTCATCCTCACCACCTTGATGCCCTAAAAGCCACAAACGTGCGATTTTCTAGAAACCTACAACTCTAGCTGATATGCTAATCAGGAAATATCCCTAAATCTCATCAAAATAAGTTCAGTCGCTTTAAGTCCATTATATGTAGGCGATCGCGATTATACTCCACGATGGGTTTCAATTTCAAATAATAAAAAGACTTCCGGCACTAGTAAAAACAAAAAAATTACCCGACTAAGATTGTTGTGGGCTCTTCTCAGTGCATGATGCAACGAATCTTAACATCTTCAAGTTTATCACCAAATTATTAAATGGTGATTTAAAAAGATATCATAAATAAAAATTTCACGAGTTAGTCTATTTGAATACAGAATTTTTGACTTTGACAGTCAATTTGACAGCCCAGGGATATCTCGTTAAGTTGCCTCCTTGCTATTGTCTCTACGAGATTTATTTAAATACGAGTATTTATTAACTACTAGCTGTTTCCAACGACTTGTTCTGTACAAAATTAAACTTACATGAGCCCTTAGACTTGAGAATCTGCAGCTATAATAGCAGCTAATATTTGAGCTTTTATCAATGTAAATTAGGGTTCCTCCGTATTAATTGACTTTTTGTTGCTTAAATCACCGAAAACAAACGTTTTTACTATTTCATTGCAGAAAATTATTAAAGGATGTTTCGATTTTACATCTTTACCTTTTTTCTACATATTCTTCTACTTGATATATAACATTGTCCAACGTCGTGATCTTAATTCGCAGAACATGTCATATGTTTCCTCCTTTCAAAATCAGAGCGGACCCTGGTACTTAACCGGGATAACGCTAGGAAGTGGATTCCTTAACTGCTGGATCCATTTCGAGTGTATATTCCAAAGTGTTCGGTAAATTGTAAAGACAATTGTACCCGGTAGATGGCGCTACTGTCGGTATATAACCTAACTTAGGTATGTTTTTCGCCACAAAACAAAAACGGCTGTGCCAATTCAAGTACTATCGGCTTTGTTTAATTCGCATTTATTTCCGTGAAGGTTTTAGAAAAAAAGAAAGAAAGGAAAACAACAAAAGAATCCTTAACAGAAACTAAAAGACGCAGAGTTGGTCGCATCTTCGAGTTGCTTCCGATAGTTGGAGTTAGTAGTGGAAAATTCATCGGGCCATAGTCGGTTCCGCTACTAGTGTATATAAATTCATTTATCCCTGGCTTCATAAGCCACGATATTAATTTTATTAAGTACTCCGGGTAGATGCGAGTCAATCGCACGCACTAAGAGTTCCGTACCATCACGTCATACTTTACCTAGTTAATTTAAGATTTTCAAAGGGTTTCTGATAATTTGACGAAGTCACCGCAATTTCTTTTTTGCTTAGAATTTGATTCCCTTTGCGAATTTACTATTAGGAGAATAGCGACGATCTCCTTGGATTGCGTACACTTAGGGGGGGTTGATGTTTTCACAGCTTCAAGGAACTGCAGACCTCAGTGTTTGGTATTAATTACAACATTGTACCCATACGCGTTACTGAGAAAAATGATCTTCACAGACCGATAGACAGGCGGACGGGCAGTGAAGAAATCCCAATCCCTCTTCCTTTGGAGGTATGAAAACCTACAAAATACAGTTTCAATAGGCTCCCGATATCCCTGGCTTCATAAGCCACGGCATTAGCTTTCTTCTTTTATAAAAAAAAAAATAATTGTAAAAAAAAACTCGTTTATTAACCAAATGCACACGAACGCCAATCATAACAAGCGTGGTGGCATATATAAATTCGCGAATCCGCCGGCCCACCTGAGCGGTCAGCGTCGCGGACCCTCGCGGGGTTTGTTTTGCCGCCGGGCGGGACGTCGCGACGACGCGGCCGTCGACCCGACCTGGATCGATGCACTGCAGTATGGATCGGTCTGCAGTCTAGACTTCCCCCACGAGGGGGGCGGAGGGGGGGCTAAACCCCCCCGACGAATTGTAGATGCGCGGAATTTTGATGGGAGTGTTAATTATTATTTGTGCCGTTTTACATGTTAAGTTTGAGGTCGTCCTTCTTTATATACTACTAGATTTGACTGGCAGCTTTGCGGGACTTGAGTGATTTTGTTAATTTTTGAGGGTATTCCTGTTTATATGAGAACGTTAATTTCGCGAGGAGTACTATCCTTCTTTATGTTATAAACATTGTTCTTCTTCAAGTCTATATCCTTCTCCAAGGCCCAATCTATCGCTATACCAAAATTCATCCAAATTGCACATTTATAATGTCAGCATAGAATCTATCTACTCCTAACTCTAAGAAGGACGTCGTTATGCGTAATCGTTTATATAAGCAGCTTTTATATTTAATTTTATGTTTCTTCATTCAAATCCGGAGAGCTCTCTACAAGAAGACTGTATTTGAGATGTCGTCACTTTCTCCTTTAACTATGATAATGACTAATTTCACATCTTCATTCCCATTTTTTTTACCCGAAAACCTTTATTACTAGGTAAAGGTCAATCATATCGTTTTTCTATATTAATAGTATAACTTCTGGATATGTTATTGGTATTAGATTATCATTCCAT